>OMLM01008273.1:0-26306 GCA_900302695.1 Helostoma temminkii
TTCACACACCTGACAAAGCATAACTTTGACTTTTTCTCAGTTGTCAGGTCATCAGTGAAAATGACGAAGCAGGTTGTTTAAAAAAAAAACAAACAAATTATTATTGTCTGTCATTTAAAGAGATTACACAAGCTGGTGCCTTCAGAATACTGGTACCAAGCCTGGTGCAAAATGGGTGAAGGGCATCGGGCTTTACACCCTGTTCCACATCGATGTGCAGACCAGGCTCTGCTGTGGCGACACCAACCACCAGATAAGCTGAAGGAAAAAAAAAATCTTAACACCAAAATCTGCTGGGTGTCAAAGATCTGTTGGTATGGAACAAAAACAGCACAGCTGGTAAAGGTTGAGCTGACTTTAATAAGTGACGATGTGTTACCTGGCAGAACGTGTGGTTAAAATGTTGGTCAAAAGTGATTTGTTAATTATATATTTTATGTTTCCCTCTGAATTGCAGTGAAAACATAATATAAAACATAAAATCATCTACACTACAAGAAAAGTAGTTATTTGCAGTATTTGAGTACTTACTCCCTTTCCATGTCTGATGTTTTATATAGAAGCAGTGTTGTTGTTATATGTTGCATTATTGATTTCAGCATCATAACTGACCTGAAATACCCGAGTATAAAAAGAAGGAACCATAATGTTGTGTTTTTACAATACTTCTTACCAACAATAAACTAAATACTGCTTTAAAAATAATCTTTCCTTCCATCAAAAATCTAAATCTAAAATTAAAACTAATTCCAATTTAAGAAATAAGTGTAATATAGTTTCTGTAGTGACGGCAACAGTTGAAATAGGAGTCGAGAGGGTTTACTTCAACTTTTCCGTAGAAATTAAAGCTACAAGTTTTAGACCACTAGTAGCGTTATGGAGCAGTGTTAATAATGAGTGGTGGGTCCTGTGTTTGTATCCTGTGTGCTACTAGCAGCACACACCAGTATGCACATGCATGATGATGTGATCCCTAATCCTGCACATGATATCACGCTATTTCACCAACCTGGTGATTGTCTTACCAGATGCTGCGCGGCGCCGGCTAGAGGCAAGAAGAAGAGCAATCGGTAGCAAATGTTGGTGTAAACAATGCAGATTTCAGACAGTGTAAACAATAAGCTAATGGAATGCACTTTACTGAGGAACTAAGAATGACAATATACCTGTTTAATCACACGGAAAACTGCATCTTGCATTCTTAGAAGTGCAGACGGACAATTAATTGGTTGTGTTCAACTGTTGAGCAATGCATCGTGTGAAGTGCCATAATTCATGAGTGAGCACACTCGCTCTGCTTAAGGTTTGACTCATCAATCATAGCGCCTCAGTGAAGCTCACACAGTACAGGCCACCTCGCTGCTTACAAACTGTGTGTTCAGGCTCACAGCTGTATTTTACTGTGCAACATATACACAAACATACACATGTATATACATCATTTAGGTTTGGAGCCTTGGACTGTGGCAGACAGGTGGCTTTGTTCTGAAACAGTGTGCAGGCTGGGAGAGCACGGTGAAGTGGAGGGGAGATGGGGCGCTCTAAACATTATTATGCTTTCCACAGAACGGTGGCGCTCCTTTTTTTTTTTTTTTTGTCGTGTTCCTGAGTTGGTCGGCACATTCCGCTGGCATTGTTATCCGGCCTGTTTCCTGCGGCCGGCGGCTTTTGTCAGCCTCTCCCCCATTGTCCCAGCTTCCTTTGTTCCCTGGCTCCAACAATGGCTTTTTTTCTGCCTCTTTATATATATGTGCACTTTTTGCCCTTGTGTGTTCTGTTTGTTTTGTTCTGCTGTCTGCTGTGTTTTTCTTTCCTCCTGCTGCAGAGCTGGGAAATAACACACACACACACACACACAAGCCGGAGTTGATTTGTTCAAGTTCACTGTGGTTCAGACCTCTCTTACCCAACCTGTTCGTTTTCTGTCTCTCTCCCCTGTAACCTTCTATTATCTACCATCACACACACTGTACATACACTTGCGCATGCATACGCACTCTGACAATAAGCCACGCTGTCACTGCAGGTGGTGGTATCACAACCACCAACTGACCCTTGAACTTGACTTGAGTAGGGAAAAGTGAAATGAAACCACAGTAAACACAGAATTTATTTCAAACTCTCTAAAAGACTCTCTCTGTGGTTCTGTGTTGTCTTAATGAATCCACCATAACGTAAATTCTATCACTATATACTGCTAGCAACATGTCTCCACCAGTGTCAGATGGTGGATTGATCATCTGTTTTGGTCCATAGTGAAATACTTCAACAGCTATTGGTTGAATTATGATGACATTCAGTATTCACTAACTTAAAGGTTCTGTTCAGTAGCAACTGGACTTGTTTCTTGGTTTTGAAGATGTTCTGATGAAGCTTCTGGATGGAAGGCGAAACTTCTTCAGAACTAAGAAACAAGTCCAGTTGCTATTGAACAGAACCTTTGGGATAATAACTTTCGCTCCAGTTCCACACACAGACCAAAATTTCCACTTATTGGGGAAAATATATAAACATTTACTATTGACTAGTGAAAATGTTCCCGATGATTTAGGTAAATCTCCAACTTTTCATCTAATGTAGAAAATGTGTTGCTGATCTGCTAAACTACAAAACTAATGACATTCCCAACAAGTCAAGATGCTAATCTAAGTTGGTGATTATACCTGTCAAACATCTGCATGTTAACATTAGCGTTTAGCTCAAAGCACCATTGTGTCCCACAGAGCAGCTAGCTAGCATTCCATTAAGCCAACTCAGTGAATGAGCTGTTTTCCACAAGATGTTTTATCTTGTTCATTCTAAGAGATTATGTGGTTTTCCTGATGTTACATTGTTCTCTGTTCTTTGCTGTAGTGGTATTAACTACCTAAGAAAAATTGGTATTGCGAGTATACAAACCTCGCCACACCCAGATGACACTAATTATAATGTCTTATTTCTGTCTTTCAACAGAATGGTTGAGCCCAGCCCTCCAGCGCTGCACCGTCTCTCCAGTGGGGATGTCAACATGGCAGGTGTTGGTGTCAAAGTAGAACAGGAGGATTCCAGTGGAGGAGGCAGAGTTATTACTAATGCTGACCCCGCCAAGACATCTCCCTCTCGTGACTGGTCAGGAAATCAGCCACTGGAGGCCCGCCAGCTAACCCCACCGCTTTCCCGCTCCCCTTCGGTAAGAATGTCGTGAAAGCAATGATGTGGAAGGTTGTCAATGGATGATACAGTAAAGCAGAAAGTCTGATTTTCTCTCTCTTCTGTGTCCCGACAGGAGGGTTCTCCAGGTAAGGAGCTCCCTCACAGGCAAAGTCCCATAGAGGCCAGAACGCACGATCGATCAGAAGGACAATCCAGTTTCAAGGAAGGTCTGTCTAAAGCCTGAACGTAGTCTCTCATTCTCATTGTTATTACTCAGGAGCTCTGTCTTGGCATTCATGTCAAACTGTGGAAAATATCTTATTGTGAAGGAACTGTTAAATAGGAGTAAAACATGGCTGTGCAGAGTGTTGTCAGTTTCTTTTGGCTCGGACTACAGTACCACATTGTTGACATTAGTTAACCTTTTAACGGATCAGTCTGCTATGTTATACATTGGGTCTTATTTTAGCCATGGTAGCAGTGGGCAGCTGGTCCACCGCTTCTGCCCACCCTTGAAATAACTAATAAATGGATTCTCAGGACGTTTTGTTCATGTGTTCACAGTCCCCAGAAAATCAATTCTGCTGACACTAGTGACTTTTGATTTAGCTCCACCTTGGAATTGAACTTTATGCTTCAAAATCCTGATAATTATTGCACCAATTGCTGTGAAATTTGCTGCAAGTTTTTTCAGACCATCTATTATCCTTTAACCACTTGTCCTGTTAAGGATTGCACCTGTGCTGGAACCGGTCCCAGCTGTCACAGACACACCTGTGGGCAATTTAGAGTCACCAATTAACTTAACTGCATGTCTTTGGACTGTGGGAGGAATCTAGAGTACTCACAAAGACATGTGGAGAACATGCAAACTCCACACAGAAAGGCTGATCCGTAGATATACCAAAATAAACATCCACACTGTGAGAAGTACAGCTAGCACGGCTCTAAATTCTTCACCCTCCTGTGGTTTTGGTTGTTCGTTCATGACAAAACACACACAAAGACACCACGAAAAACATAAGTAGTCGCAAAAGCCCGAAAGTTATAATCAGTCACGCAAACATTTGAAACAAACAGTTCAAATTAAAGGTGATGAACTTGCTAATCTTTTAACATGAGACTGAACTCAATGATTATATTTGGATCAACACTTTTATTTCATATCAAAAAGTCCACACTGTTTGAAGTGTTTACATCAGCACTCATGAGTTTTATTCCCTTCTATGGGAGACTTTCCTTCTCGGTCACTTATCCTGTATATACTCACGTCCATGCAATTCTCTCACCGAACAGACTTTAACAGCTCCATAGCTTATGTTCTTAAGTGCACTACATTCTACTGCTATTCAGCATTAAACAATGCAGTCTGCTGAAAATCGATGCATAGAAATGATGGTTTGTGTAGCAAAGCGAGGTTGTTGTTTTGGTTCCTGAATGGGTTCAGGGAGGATTTAGCTGCTTTTATTTTTGTCTGATTTTGTTCAATCCCTCACATGTGAAGTAAAAGGCTGCTGCTCCAGAGTCTCCCCCTGCCCTCGAGTCTTTCACCATCCTGCACTCCTCGCCTTAAAATTTTCACAAATTCCTTCTACCGGCTGACCTTGGATTGTTCTCTGTCCAAATATTGATCCACTCAAACACTCAAAACTTCTCCCAGACGCACAAACAACCTCTGCCCTTCGGCACCTCCAATGTCTTCTTCAATCAATGCCATTAGGAAGGCAGACGAGAGGCTGAGAAAAGTAGTTTGGTGTCAGACGGATTTTATTTGACAGAATATATTTCTCATGCCATCTAGTGCAGCTCTGTACTGAGTACCTGTTGTGTTCTGTTAACAGTAATGCCTACCATTGAGAAGCTGCTGAATGCTGACTGGAAGGAGAAACTTCTGGATAAAAGCACAGTGGGGGCAGGACAACTGAAAGGTCAGGTCTCAGACACTACCAACATATTTATGCTTTTAACATTACATGTTGTGTACCATTATTTTTTAGTATATTATGTTGTACAAATATCTATCTATCAAATATCCACTTGCAGTAATTGAAGCACAAACTGTTGAGTGATTTACTTAGTGAAATTGTTGGTCTTATCTCTGTTCCTTCAAAAATCAGGGTAAGTTGAAAAAGAAACAGAGAAAACAACAAAAGTAAACGTCTTAAAAGGCAGAAGAAGGAAAGGTTTACTTAGTAAAACCACATGTATCAACACCAGGTTTTACAGGGAGGAGAGATCCAACCTCAATTTCCACTGTCCCACTGTTGTAACCACAGTTGGGTCTTTTATGTGGCTTTGTTATAATATATTATCTGGCTGTCTCAGAAGTGATATACCTGTTATTTCCCTCATTTTAGTTGTTCTCCTTACTTAGTGTAATGGTTATTTACATATAGTTAGCTGTGGAGGCTCGCGTCAGGAATTGTATCCGGTATAAAACCATCACATGTGGTCGATGTGTGGACCACACTCCACTGTGATGACTGTGACTACTGGATGAGCAGGAAGGAAAAAAAATCTCATTAATTTAATTCTAGCTAAAAAGAAAATCGGATCATATTTTACTTATTTATTTGATTAATTATTAATTAATTTATTTTATCATATTAATCCTCAAATAGAGAAAATTCTACAAATTTTCAAATTCACTGTACATAAATATAATATAATAAATATTTAATTTAGCAAGAATGAGAAGGAAACCAAATACCATTCAATAAAATTATGGAGGAATTTTTGCTCATAACATGAGCAAAAACTTATAGTAAAAATGATACTGGCCTCCTTGGCATGACAGGCAGGTTTCAGACACACCTGACCCTGCAAACCTCCTCCAGGTACCCCAGAGTCTCTGGCAGAGAAGGAGTTCCAACTGTTGATGATGATCAACCAGCTAAGTGGTCTGAGGGAGCAGCTTCTGGGAGCCCACTCTGAACAAAGGAACATGGCCGCCCTGCTGCTGGAGAAACAGCAGCAGCAGATGGAACTGGCTCGACAACAGCAAGAGCAGGTACTGTTCAGGATCCGCGCCTCTGCCACATAGCACACAAACACTTTTATACAAATGTCCGTGCCTGTGCTCTCTGTTATCTTGATCAAAACAATAATGGGCCCTTTTGAGGAAATGAACCCCAGGAACTAAAAGTCCCTTCAGTGCACGTCCCTGTGTGATTTGACTGCATATGAAGAAGCATAAAGACTAAGCAAATTAGACAGTTCAGACAGTTCGACAGTTCAAGTTAAAAAGCAAACTTTGTTGTGTGCAGCAATCAGGATGGAGAGCACTGCATTGTTAGCAGACAGTAGTGCATGTTCTATGGTCACTTCCTTTTTTGGTTCTCTGTGGACGCTTTGAGGCAACGCCATAGTTAAATACATTATTACACATTACAATATTCTCAGCATATTTCAATTGTCAGCTTTGTAGGTGGAGTTCTTAATGAAGCCCTGGTCACGGTCGCAGAGTCTTCTGCACTGTGTGGTGTTGTGTCTGCTGTACCTACCATCCACACACTGTACATACCAATGTGCGTGAACGTGTCTTGTGTCTTAGATCGCCAAGCAGCAGCAGCAGCTGATCCAGCAGCAGCACAAGATCAACCTGCTTCAGCAGCAGATCCAGGTTCGCTCCTCTCATCTCCACTTTAACATCACTTATTCCAGCCTGTGGGACACGATCTGAAATCCGTGCAAGGTGTATCAAGGTGTATTTGTCCTGGTTTGTCCCAGCAGGTGAACATGCCGTACGTGATGATCCCGGCTTTCCACCCTAACGCTCAGCCCCTTCCAGTCACCTCTGACCCCCAGATGACACTGCCGCTGCAACCGATCCCTTGCAAGCCAGGTCAGTGATTAACCAAGCAGAGAGATTTCTGCTTCGCAAACATTTAGTCTGCTTTTAATTACCACTGTGAGCTTTTAATAATCGTCCAAGGGTACTCTCCAGAGAGAACATTGGGATTTGTCTGTTCTCTCAGTCTATTCTTTTTTCCTCTATTGTGAAAGAAGAATAAACACTAAACTTGACTGGCCAGAAACTTACATAGTCGTCGCCCTCGTTTCGTGGAGAGAACGTGTACGTGTGCTCTTCAACTCAAGGTTTATTTGTTAAATAAACGGGACCTCAACTGAGAGATACAAATGTAGACTTCATGAACAATGTGGTTAACAGCAGCTTGCACAGTTGGCAGGCTAGAAACCCACAGCTTTGTGCAGTCTTGCTTTAACTTGTGCTCACATGTGACCTTGACTTCTCCATCTTTTTAAACGAAAAAGACACAAGGCCAGTGTTTTAAACAGTGTAGGCGCAATTTAACAAAACCCATTCATTTGATTATTATTTTTTTGTTTTGTTTTGTTTTGTTTTGTTTGAGGAAATGTGTGTGTGTGTGTGTGTGTGAGCTTCAGAAAGTAGGACTGCTGGGTTATGTGGAAGTTGAAATAATCTTTTCTTTGAGAGAAAGAAAAGAGAGAAGCTATTCTGTTTAATTTTTTTCTATAGAGACGAGCTTTTTTTTTTCATTGTTCTTTGTAAAAGAAGAAAAAGAAGCGTGTTCCTCTGGATTTCTTTCCATATTCCATAACAAACTGACAATGCCTCCAACACATGCTAGTACACAGTAAAACCTTTATTAATTTAAGAAAGTTAAAGTTCAGTTTTAGCGGATGTGGCAGTAACGAGGTTTGACCACTGCACCAAAATATCTTCACAGTGCTGATCTTGACTCGCTAATGTTCTTTAAAGGCTGCTATAAAACAAAATATTGTATGAACAGTATCAGATTTGTGCTTAATTAGTTGTTGTGAGTTGTGTGACATTTCAAGGCCTGATTTTTTGTGATAATGTTAGAAATCTCAGTGGGGTTCGCAAGTAGTAGTTTCACTTTATGTTTTCTTTGCTCATTTGCATTCACTTCGCTATTAACTGGACATTTCACAATGGGTTTTATGGGTCTGTGTTGCTAAGAAATTAAAAATTTGATCAAATCAATATAGTTTTTTATGACATAAACAGCAGTCATTATAGTATCGGAGAGCAACAACACAAACAAGAGCGATAGGCTTCTCCGTCCCCACAGAGCATGTTCTGGCCTTAAATGAACCTGTTGCTCTCCTTCACATCCAGGCTCATCACGGCAGCTTTCTGCTGCTTAAGAGAGTGAAAGTTAGAGTGTGTGAATGTGGAAAAGGAAGCTCTGGAATATAAGGTGTCAGATTAACTAAAATCCAGCTCATTTTAATAAGTTTGACTTCACATCATCAGATATTAAATATTAAAGGGCTCGGATCAGCACCGGAGACAGACAACTCCATCAGGACAATACGAATATATACTGATAAATATGTATAGCATTTCCATAATCTATTTGTTAAATAACTTTGCGTCAACCACAACTCATTCAGAGAGCGGAATACATTTGTGCAGATGTAAGAAAATGTTCCTGGAGCAGTAGCAAACAAACAGGAGGTGACTTTACAAACTGTGCTTACAGTGCACTCACTGACCTTTCAATCTTTACTTACTGTTAAACAAGCTGATGCAAATTTTCCTCAAACTTTGTTTTCTCTGGTTGATACTTTCTAATGTTTCTGATGTGCAGAGTAACCACACGTTTGTTTAGTAAAATCAAATCTCTTATTATTAGTCGGAGCTTCGACCAGTGATGCTGTTTTTCATACAGAATATGTTTTTATCGTCCGCAGCTGTGGACTACCCCATGCAGCTGCTCACCAGCCCTCATCCCACCCCTGTCAAGAGGAGCAGTGCTTCCTTCAGACAGGTACAGTACTGCTGCATGTTTGTTTCATGTAACCATACATGACACTGGAATAAAGCCGTTTCCCATGTTCTTTAACTACAGCCACTGTGTGTAGCAGTTGAAATAATGTACTTTGTGGTATTTTGGAGACTGAAAAGCATTTGGAATACGCCACACCCTCTGTTCAAATGTTTAATGTGTGTGGTGTAGGTGTGTGTGTGTGTTGCCTGTGTGTATGCACAGCATTTGCACGGCTGGTTTTCAAGCAGGGATAGACCAGCGCAGCTTAAATAAACAAAAGGAAAGAGAGGATGAAGTGAACACGGAGACAAAAGAGCAGAAACGCTACAAAGGTGTGACAGATGCGCTCCGACATGCCAAACCTTTCATGCAGAACCGGAATACGTGTACACCCTCGCCCTTTGCAGTTACACCTGAATGTGTGTAAGTGGCCCCACCCCTGCTCATCTGCTCTCACTTTTCTGTGTTTAGGAAGCCAGTCAGCCCCTGAACCTGACCTCCAAGCCGAAGGGGATGGAGCTGGGGAAAACACCAAGTCCGCAGAGCTTGGAGATGGGATCGCTGGCACTTCAAGGAGGCTACAGGGCCAGAGATCTCAAGAGAGATGTGTCCCACAGTCCGCCACGATCCGCCCTCAGTGAGTTTCACTGACAGTTACACTGCTCTGTCTGAAAATACTTTATCAAGATCACCAGCTGTTGCATCCTCACAGCTTCTCTAAGATGTTTGACTGGTACCAGGCATCTTCAGTGGTCTCCCTCATTCTTGCACATTTTCTTAAATATGTCACTTGCAGTTTTTTGCATCACCAGCAGGTTCCCACTTTATTTGTGTCTTTGGATCATGCCGCCTGCATTCACGCACAGCCTTGTTAATGTTTTTACAGTAGCCTTTTGATTGACAGTCGCTGGCAATAGTTCTAGTGTTTCAAGTAATGTAGGATTGTGCCTAAATAAGCAAAGGAGGAAAAGACTGCGAGGTAGCATGTAACAGTGTAACAATATACCTAGTACCTATAGTCAACTCGAAGCGATAGACAAATAAGAGAGATTCTAACCTTAGCAAAGTAGATATAGTACCACCCACGGTGTTTAATTGACACATGATCTCCATGTCGTGCAAACACACCATAATAGTGTTCACTTGGAAACAAACATGTAGATACATACAAAGCAAGAACTGAGGGTTATCACATTAGATCTGTCTTAAAACAAACTGAGAGTGTTTGGACCTTTGTGTGTACAGTATATAGTTAACTGACAGTTAAATAAACTACAAGACGCTGGATATGCCTTTGTATATACCGTTACATATATATCAACCTGACTGTAAAGAAAACAGAAGGGAGGTTATTCGTATTTAACATGCCCATTCTATGTATTGTGTTCTTGAACAGCATAGTCACTGACATTCATAAGTAAAGAGCTTTTCTTTTTCTTCATCATCATCATTATCATCCCCTTTTCCTACTGTGTTTTTGTCTGCAGGTTTCCTGGGAGATGGCGATGTAGTCACTCAGGCAATTCATGATGCCCAGCAGCTCCTGAGGAGCCACAGCAGTGGAGGGCGAGAGCGGGAGAGAGACAGGGACAGGGACAGCAATGGAAAAATGGTGAGCTGGTCCTCGCTGACTCTAAATAAACGTGCACAGTCACAAGAGCTTTGTATGTAGTTCACTTCTGTAACATTATTTGTGCTACGTAAGCGTTAGCTGTTACTTTTAGAATAAAGTTGTGACAGCAATTACAAATACAGACTAGTACCATCTGGTCTGCAACGAAACCTTAAATTAGAGCCGCTACTCATTCACTTCTAGTACCATCTTCAGTAGATGATGTAGTTACAGTAGGTCATCACTGAGTGAGCATGTTCATAAAGTTCAAAAGGTCACTTAATAATTTTACTCTTTCTTTTCAAATAAAATGTAGGAATGGTGTGTAGTATAATATTATATAATATTATTTTTATTATAACAAGCTCCACACATGTTGGAGCTTACAAATCCAGCAGTTACAGCACATTATCAATTCAAGTGGAGTCAAGTTTCTTTTTACTTGGTGAATGCTAGTCCAGCGCTGACTATTTTTAGCTTAATTTTTGGTCTCCACCACATCCTGAGGAACTGAGCAGAAATAGCTCAGTAAAGAGGACGGAAGTGCCAATTCAGGTAATGACTATATGTAGGCTCAACAATGCAAATCCCTTTCACATTCTTCTCACATTGTCATTTGATACATTGGTATATATAGTGTGTAAATTAAGCCACGACTGCCAGCCAATCAGAATGAAGAATTCTCTGTGGATTTGAATAAATCTCCATAAAAAAAATGTGCCTGAGTGACAGAAAGTCACTTAACAGCAACATTACATGAAGTTCCTTCCAGATTGAACCACTCACAGAAGGCCTGTGAAACTGCGCTTTGACTATCATCGGACAGTTAAGCTCACCACTTAACTTCACGGTCAGGTTTAGGGTTACAGGGATTTAAGTGACTGAAGGATATCCCAGCTGCAGTGTAACTACACACAGACACGCTGTTACAGTTCAGCATTCAAGGTGTTGCCTTATGGAAAGTGCAGTTAAGTAAACAAGTGTATGGAAAAACAAAGAAGCTATAACTGTTTCTATTGTTAGTAACTGAAAAGGAGCTGTGTGTTCAGTATCTCCTGGCAAAGACAACTGCTATTAGTTTACTTTACTGTGAGTGTGGTCATGTGACACAGTGTCATCATTTGAATTACACTTTTACTTTGCACTTAGTTCCCTTCTTATATCTGTGTAGATGTGTTATTCAAAACGGCAGGTTCATGCAAAAATCTATTCTGGTCTTGGTTTTCATTCTTTGAGGTGGCTGAAGCTTTGGTCTCGGCCTCGTCCTGGAGCAACAGCTGTTGCAGCCTCACAATACCACAAAGGCCTCAGTGTGGCATTGACTGAGCCACCTGCCCTCTCTCTTTGTCCACATTAATACTGTACTGTGTGGTTCTCCTCCTCCTCTGCTCCATTATCCTGCTCCATCTCGCCTCTTCTGCCGCTGCTGCCGCTGCTGCTTTAACACCAATACTGTTTGCTGACCTATTTTGGTATTACACTCCACCACATGAGGATAAGTAATGTTTTACAGTACAGGGATGGACAGTAGATAATACTCCGATGGTGAGATAGTTTTGCAAATTCATAGTTGTTACATTCCCATCTATGCCTTTTTCTCCTTCACCTCTCCTCCCTCAAACAATAAACACCATTCTTCCTCGTCCTTAGTCTTGTCATTGTCTTTCCTTTGCATTTACAGTTCTGCATTTAAACAGCAGCTGATATAGCGAGCGTGTCTTGTCTTTACCTTAAATAGCACTGTGTGTGACACATGTGTGCCTTGAACACACCCAATGAGCAATGGGTCATCCTTTTACTGCAGTCCAAATTCAAAGTGTCTCTTTGTGCTCAGGTGTGAATATTCGTACACGCCTGACCTCACCTGCCTTTGTGTTTTTTATGTACTCAGGAGTATAAAGAATCTCCTCGTAGCGAGAGAATTACCCACTCCGAGCGAGGAGGCCTGCCGTCCACTGAGGACCACCTCAGCAGTGACTCTGAAGGTGGGTGTCCCTGGAAAAGTCGCCTTACCCGAGGTTTTCTAAGACAGTCTCTTATACCAATGTTTTAGTGATGATTATTATCGTTTCCTTAGAATTGACATTTAAATATCCAAAAATAATTTTACCACCACTTCCAGGTAGAACCGTGTCTCCATGACGTTTGTAAGCTTTAATGAGATTCGGAACAGAAGTTAGTGGTTGGAGAATATGTGAATCATAGCTGCATGTGCAGTAGGGTGTTTGTGAACTTTTCTTTCAATGAGTAAAGGTTAATGAGCATGTGAGCAGGATATTCACCACTTTCATGGGTGTAACAGAAAAGGTTAATTACAAGCAGTGTAGCACTCCTTAGAAGGGATCGAGGTATATTTAGGGATGAATGAGTAAGGTTTGGTGTGGCCCTAACACTTTTACCTTCTATCTGATAGGTGCCCTGCCTGTCTCAGTCCCAGGAAGCTACTCTGAGGCTCGGGCCCCTCCTTCCTCGGGCCACATCAAGAGACCCATGAATGCGTTCATGGTGTGGGCCAAGGACGAGCGCAGGAGGATCCTGCAGGCCTTCCCCGACATGCACAACTCCTCCATCAGCAAGATCCTGGGTGAGCCCAGCACTGGGTAGGGGTGGGTTTCACTCTGTCTCTACTGTGAGACGCTGTCTGGCACATGCGAGGGCATAGACAGCCACCTGCTCCTCCAACCACACACACACACACACACACACACACACACACACACACTGGCTTGAATCCCATCCCTTGAACCAAACATTTACATTCCTTTCTATTGTGAAGAGCCTGTGTGTGTGTCTGTGTACCCACCCTTCACACGAACACACAAAGGCACACAAAGGTGAATACACACATGCAGGCCAATTATTCGTGTGTCATAATAGTGATGCACTTAAACATCTTATTACTTCTTAGTCTCCCAAAGTGCAAAGCATTGTTTTTCTGGCTGTGTGGGATGTGCTAGCCACACCTTCACCCACACCAATAAAATGATCCATGGAAACATTTACTCTCCTGTGCCACAGTCATGTTTGCTTAAAGCTGTCATTAATCTAAATGATGATTTTTTTGTTGCATTTATTTGTTTAAGGCTTCTTATTTATTGTAATTTGATAATGACCAGTACCTGAAGGGCAGAGCAGTTGAAGAGCTCAGCGGTGCAGGGAGAGGGAGGACTGAGCATGCTGTAGCTTTAACCATGATGATGGGCGTTTCTCAATACAAAGCACACGAGTATAGATTCCCATAGTTGGAAGTTCAGACTTAGCGTGTTTAAACTCGGAGTCCTGACTCTCGGGACGAGAGGACGCAGAACTATCAGTGCGCAGTTGAGGCAGCAGCGTCCTTGCTCATCATGAGCTCAGCTCTAGTGTTTATACGTAATATAGAATAAACCATGTTGCATCTGTTTGTTCATATTTTCATGTATTCATTATTTAAAAGAACACACATGGGCTATGTAAAATAGGCTGGATAGTAGCCACAATAAAAAAAATGTAAGAAATGTATGCATCTCACAAAATCTCATAAAGGTTAATTAGTAGATCTATGTGCCACATATTCTAAACATAAAGTTTTTTTTCATTTATCATTAACTGCCAAGTATAAAATATAAAAGCACTATAAAATGAAAATAAAGTGCTGATGTGCAGTTAGTGTTATAGTTGCAAAAACATTTTCAGATACGTTCACACATACATTAAACTTCCACTCTAAAGCAAAGTGTCAGGAGATGTTTGTTGTTTACTAATAGGTTCCAGTTGATAGTCACTAAATATTTATTTTTTTTCTATTGGATTACAAATAATGAGAAACAAAAGTATATGTGTGATTGAAAAATCATTTTTAAAAAGACATAGTTTTTTGAAAACAGGCAGGAAATAATTGAATCAAGGACACTGAGTTTAATGTCTTTGAAAGGACTTAAAGTAAAATGAAAAAAAAGTATAAGAAAAATACAGGCTAAATGAGGCACCCTCATCAGTTAAACCTGAAGCTCAACAACCTCAACCTGACTTCACAGAAATGCTAGAAAAAGTCCCGCTCTCTCCTCAACCTTGTGCTAACGTGTCTTTGTCTCTAGGTTCCAGGTGGAAGGCCATGTCCAACCAGGAGAAGCAGCCTTACTATGAAGAGCAGGCGAGGCTGAGCCGACAGCACTTGGAGCGCTACCCCGACTATAAATACAAACCCAGGCCCAAACGGACCTGCATCGTGGAGGGAAGGAGGCTGAGGGTCGGCGAGTACAAGGCCATGATGAAGAACCGCAGACAGGAACAGAGGGCGACGTACTCGCACAGGTAGAAACCGGTGCACGCGCAGAGGCCAGTGCACTTCACGCAGCTTTGAGTTAATGCTGGAGTGTTTCTCACTGGAAGACAACAATGTGCTGCTCTGACAGGAGGATGCTCTGCACCTCCACAGTGTGCGCAGCTACCAAAGCTGTTTTTTATTCTTGAAGACACAAACAAAAGTGGAGTATTGATACTGCAGCCGGGCTGTTTTTTCACTCCGTCCTCGACGATGAATAGCATCCCTCACCATTGTTCCCTCTCACTCCTCGAACTAGTTAAGCTGGAGGAGTTGGAGATTGGAACTGTTTGAGTGTTTTGTTTGCCTCGCAGACGCAGACTCTTTTTTCTCTCTGAGGCTTTTTTCAGATAATCTGTTAATACCAGAATGTCACAATAGCCTCAGATTTCAATTCTAAAAACCTAATTTAAACCTGATTTTTGAGGGAGTTTGAAATACCAAGCAGCCACAGCTGTTACTGTTTAGTCCCATCTGATTTGAGCAGACTTCACTCCAAGGTTTGGAACATGGGAAAAGTGTGAAATCCAAGCTAAACAGCAGGATCTCATCACTCCACTCTTACTTAACCTGGAAACACGACCCTTCCTGATAATGCAGTGATCTTTTGTTATGATCAACAGTTTTAACTGACTCAATTTCATTTCTGAAATTGCAAATGGGTCTAATTAAAATAATACCTGTGAGCCTTGGGCACAGTTGCTATGGAGAAGCCATTTAGTGGCTTGAATTCAAAACAATTGGCTGAATTCTTTAACAAAATGTGGAGCCATAGAAGCTGAAGTGATCTAAAAATGACCCAGAATCCCAAAGAAAACTGTTAAGCTGTAAACAGCAACAATGTGTTTATTCCACCCACTTAGCATAACACAATTTCATGGTTTTAAAAGACAAGAAAATAACTGCAACAGCAGGTATGAATACTTTACAGTTTCATTCTGTGTCGTTTCAGTCAAACGGAGCCTCAGCAGATCCACTACTCCCACAGCGAAGGTCAGTACCAGGGCAGCGCTGGCTCGGTCTCCGTAGCAACCATGCCCTTTCACCCCGCGTTACTGGAGCATTACCTGCCGCAGGTCCCACCTGCCCCGCGTCGAGCGGAGGGCCACGCAACGCCCTCCCTTCCCAGGGAGAGGGACAGGGAACAAGAGAGGGAGCGGCCTCCGTACAGCGAAGGAGACGAGAGCGACGGCGGAGAGAGGAGTGAGGGCGAACTGGTGCTGCTGACAGACTGAATGGGTCGGTGGGAGAGGAGGGGGGGCGGGAAACCACAGTGTTGACGGATGGTAAAAGAAGAAGAATGGATGAACCATGGAAACAAGGAGGGACTGAGTATTCACTGGATGAGAGAATCGCTCTTGTAAATTAGCACAGTCTCTGTGACACCCTACTCACACACACACACACACACACACACACACACACGAAGGCAAGCTCTTATCTTAACCATTTCCCTTCATAGACATGTCATCAATGCTCTGTGGAAGAATACAGAGCTTATGTAATATAGAAGGTTTATCGTTTAACCCCTTATGCTTCTTGTTTTCCTCCTACTGTTGACTTGTGGCAAACACTATGACCCATACTATGAGAGCAGGTGGAGGAAAGTGTTGAAGACCAGTAATTGTTCAGTAGGATCCCTGTTTGGATGTGCTGGACAGCTGCTGAGCGACTGGTTCAGCAACAGGCGTGTGACAAAGCTGTGTTATCGCTATGCCTGCACTGCCCCCTGCTGTTGTAAAAATATTACAACTCACATGCAAAACTCGGATTCAGATTGTCTGGATATGTGGATATTCATAAAATGCTCCAGTCGTCAAGTTATTTGTTTAATGCTGTCATATTTTCAACAGCAAATATGCCAATTTAGCATAAAGTTTGACCTACTTGAACGCGAACTGTGATTTCTAAATATCTGTTCAGTTCAGGTATTGGCCCCATACTGTTCAGTATACAGTATAAACTCCATAAACGCTGGATCCAGCACTTCCCAGATTGTTATTCAGAAAACCGTTGTGACCCAGATAATATCCAGTCAATCACCAATCAAACCCTCCTCTCCGTCGTCCTCTCACATTGCACTGTTCAGTTGAGCCGTGCTGTATTATGCTGTATTCGTGTGTCTCTCCATAGTACGGTGGGTTGACCTCAGCCTTGTCTGAAATTTAATTTTTTTTTTTTACCTCTGCGCTTGTTTCTTTAAGTGTTCATTGACTGTCATGTTGAGCACCTCCTATCTGTGTATCCAAATGTCTGCTGCTTTGGTTTTGGTGATGCAGCCTCTCGTAGTACTGCACATATGCACATACAACATGTGATTTTGTTTGTAAATCTTGAAAGATTAATATTCAAGTGTTCAACAATCACCACGCTCTTGGTACTAGTGCAATTCAGCCTCGTTCCAAGATATTCACGGTCTGATATTTTTCTTGAATTTCCTGCAGCTGCACTGGAATTCAGTCTCAGATTCGAAGACTGGAAGTGAAACTAAGTGTTTTTGCAGTGACGGATTAGTCAGCCATATGTTATAATTAAGATCCATCAAGCTAAAAGTTTGTCTTATCATTTCATATTTTTACTTTCCATCAACACTGAACAGAATGGCACAATCAGGTGTGCGTTTCATGTCGGAGATGTGGCAGCACAAAGGCCCAAGTGACAGGAATCCACTTTTATTGGTCAATTAATCAGAACACAGAACCTGAAATGTCCACAAGTCCTCAATACATCATTGGCAACTGTGCTACACGTTAACAGTTTAGCTTGCTGAGTGGCCTGTACTACTGTATGCTGTTTAATAGTAAGGCTGCATTCATTCATTGTCGCTTGTTATGCTTAAAGCAGCAGGAAGTGTTTTAAAGACATACAAACTTGTACAATATTTGTATGTCGTTAGCTGTGCGGACTGTTAATTTGTTGCAGATTTGGTTTATGGAAACATAACTGAGTTCCCACAAGACAGCACCAATTTTGGGCTGCGTCTCAATTCAGGGAATGCGTCCTTCAAAGAGTCACCCCCTGAGGCTGCGGAGGCTGTGTCCGAGCAGCTGAGTAGCTAGCTAGCATCAATAATCTCACGTTATCTAATATGGTTTACAAAAACTTTTTTTATATATATTTGTATTGTTGTACTCCTTAAATTCTGCATCAATCTTATTCTCTTTACATCACTGGTGCACAAAGGATCTTGGGATAAATTTGTCCATGAAGGATTCAATTCAATTCAAGCCTTTGTAGCCTGGGGAGAGAAGGCCATATTTCTGCAGGAGGATGCGACCCCTGAACTGAGATGTGGCTTTAAATGGAAAATCCTTAATTCCAATAGTAAAACATGGATAACTCCATGTCAGTGATGCTAGTGGTTTAGCATACACTGAACTAGCTTAATTAGCACAGATTTGTGCAGTTTAAAGAATATAAGACAAAAACGGTTAAAGAACAAGTTCACCAAGTTCAGCCTATGCTTTTAGTTTGGGGAATTAGTTTATAGAAATGATACTAAAATATCTTTCTGCTACAAAAATGAAAACTCCCCCCATGACATCATCTGGAGGAGGTTTTTTGGTTCGGATGATGGCATCTGTTTACTATGGAGATTGTAGCCTTGGTTTGTCTGCTCCTCCAGATGGCTTCTGAATTAAAAAAAGATAACATCTTGACTGAAAAACTCCTCCAGATGATGGATTTTTATAAAAAAGCTGAACCCCCATTAATAACCAGCTAGTTATTTCTTTAGCTCTTCCCATTCTAAGTGAAGGGGGTGGTTCAGACTGTGCACATTTGCTCTCATCATTCAGTGACCACCTTGACCAATAGCACAGTTTAACAAATGCATAGTGTACCTTAATAACACTGGGGTCAATCCACCTTTAGCTAACTGCAAGGTTGACAATTCAAAATGGCTGGAAAAGACTAATGTCAGACCTCAGGGTTGTGGCTCCTCCTATCCAGGCACAGTCAGGGCTGTGTGAGTAAACATGGTGGCTTTTTGTACAGAGATGGAAATCTACCTGTGTTAGTGGAGACAAGCTGAGGAGTCACCTGTTGCTGTTACCCCTGCTGCTGTAAATATAGAAAGAGACTTTATTTTGTTTATAAGAGCTTGTGTAATTTAAAGGTGTACATTTCTATGTTTTCAGAGTTTTGTGTTGTTTTTTTTCTTGAAAGACAATAAATTGTTTGTGTTAATTGCGTGTGGTATGTTATTTTTATTTTTTATCTACATGTGTGTTTGAGTCACAGTTGTGACTTTCTCCCCACAGGCCCTGGCTTGTACTGTAATTAGTTTGCTTCCCCAGAGGATGTTCATCATCTCAGCTCTTTTCGCCTCATCTAAACATTTACAATTGTATCAGCAGGACAGAATATTTTTCCTTAATGGATTTTCCTCTTGTATTATTATTTTATATTTTTAATGTATTTATTTTACTTCACAGATACTTTTATAGCTTTAACATGAATGTGTTTTTAACTAAAAAGCTAAACTGAATCTACAATCATTCAATGTTATAAATAAATAAATAAATAAGCATATAAAAGGTGAAATCTTCCTACTTTTCATATGCACTGGAGTTAGACCGGGTTGTGAGCTTGGTTTATTGCTCGATATCAAGGTGAAGCTGTGTGAGCATAGTTCGATCAAACTGCAATTTCCTGGCAACGTGAGTAAACAAACCACAGCTGCCATTGAGTTTGCTTTCATGTGTTAATCCTGATGTACTCCAGTACAGACCAGAGGCGTAGGTATAGGTGGGCCTGGCTGGGCCTTGGCCCGCCCACTTCTTGCCTGGGCCCATCCAATAAAGCACCTGCCTTTTATGTAAAAAATCTGCCAATATTAAACTTGATATGTGATTTTCATTTCACTTATCTATGTTTAATGCTTAATTTCATAGTGTTGTAAAATGCAGAGGAAGACCACTTTTATTTGTACTCAGAATCACGTGGCATGTTCTGTGATTTGCCACTTTTATGACTATGCTAAATGAACCGCCACAGTGCACCAGTTTGGCAGTGCTGCTGTTTTAGAAGCTATACTTTTAATTTGAAACAAAAAATGTAAAACTGTTCCTACATTTAAAAATAAATGTGTCTTTTAGCCGAGAAATTTGTGCGTGTTTCGATAAAAAAGAGCAAGAAGCCATTAGCTGTATGGAATTAATTATGTGGCCCACCCACTTTTATTCAGGCCCAGCCATAGTTTTATTGCTGGCTACACCACTGGTACACACATGTAATTTATAACAATATCACCTGTTGCTTATACTACAGAGGTTGTGTCGATGTCTCTCAACCATATCATTTAAGGACAGGGAGGGAACATGTTTTAATATAGGAAATACAGTAGGAAGTTAAATACTGTTCATTTAAATCTACTCCACAGGAATCAAACTGAAAATGAGTGAAGCTGTCCTTTAACTCTGGATGATGTATGATCCCACTATTCATGTTAAGTGTTTATAGAAAACAACTTATCAGGGCCTTTAAAGACTAATAAGTAACTAAATACCTAATAAGGTGATGGCGTGAGTGTAGGTAATTGAGAGACACGAGCATCTCCATGACTAGGATGCTGTAGGTCACCACCACAGCCGGTGTCAGCCACCGTGTGTTTTGGCAGGATGTCCCACAAGAAGTTTTCCCCTTCCTTCCTTCCATCAGGGCCGAGGTACAGGGTCATGGGGCAGGCAGACACAAACACAGGAGGATTGTCATGTCTTAATAGGTGCATGGATTCCCAGAGAAATTCAAAAGAGTCCACACATTTTATTTTGTATAATTTAATATATTTTAATGGAAATATTTGTTGACAATTGTTAAATAATTCTTCATGCCACTCCTACAGAGGTGTGAAGGATCACTGTACAGTAAGCATTTCACAGTATTTACATCTTCCGTCTGCGCTCGCAGCACGCATTGATGCAACATCGCATTTTAGCAGCGGATGAGTTCATTTCCACATCTGCAAGCTAAACTCTGGCTCCCGTTACACGTTTCAACTCATAAAGCATTTACAAAAAGTCAATTACTGCATACAAAGGGTAAAAATAATCATCTGTACAGTGTTTCTTAAAATTAAGTTAGTACATTCACACAAAAATATGTATCTCAGATTAACTGCAATGCAAAGTCTGAAGCTAACCATTTTGGTATGATTAGAAACAACAAAAGAAATGAAATGTTAGACTCAATAAATAAACCCTGCTGAAAACTGATTTTAATCATCCTAAGAGGTCCAACACAGAGCAGGAAATCTTAGCGTAGAACAGAAAAGTCAGGTGCTCGTGGTTGCTGCAAAAACACACAACTGGAAATATACAGAGCCGTAGTACTGAGTCTCAAAAGCTAAAAAAACGAGTTAGCATTTCTGGTTCCCTCGCCTCAGCCCAAAGTCAGTGGATTTTTATTAAATGCCCGAAATAAAATGTGGATTTTTTTAAACGTTTTATTCTACAAAATAATAATGTGTCAGTAAATAGCCCACTCTTTGATTTTCTTGAAGTTTTTAAGTGTCTTAAACAGGCAGTTGATAACAAGCACCTAAATGAGACTACAGAGGATATCGGGAATACTTCTTCGTTTTGAAAAAAGGATGTGAACCTAACAACTGACACGGCCACGAACACTTGAGGTGATGCTAGCAGGTAAAGCTCAACTTACAAGTTGGGAGCTTGGTGGTGGAAATGCTGAAGCCATGTGACCGCGGTGTGTTTGTAGTTTTTTTACTTCTGATAATCAGATTTAGGCTGGTGTTCATTTTTGCAAATTATCTTGCTGAACACAGCATCGACCATAAATAAAGTACCATAAACATTCAAACCCAATGGAACTATCTCATTGGCTTTTTGGCCAGCGAACCATGGTGATGCCACTTTCCAATTTTGTCTACAAATACACCAAAGCTATGACACCATTCGTCTGGAAATATGCAACATTTTCAGTAAATGAGGGGACTTATAACACCCTTTTCTTGTTTGACATATTGTCACCATACCCAGCGTGTCATGTATTACAAATATTATTAGCATTTACACTCAGCGTTTTCCAGTGTCAGTAGTCTACAGATCAGCAACTTCATTGTCAATGCAGTGAACAGAAATCAGAAATCATTAAAGGCACAGTCATTTTTTCAACCGTATGTATTTTCAGTAGACACATACCTAACTGGAGCTAATAAGACACTATTAACATTACTGATGTCATCAAATGTAGGGATGAAAATGTACCTTAGGACTGATTTGTCACTTCTGATCCACACTGCAGCTGAAAAGCTAAGTGTGAAGTACTTTCAAACTAACTTGAGCTCTTGTGATTTTACTTTTGCTCACCTTGTGAAAATGATGATATGTACTCCATAATTTCAGTACACTGTTGTGTGTGGTTACAGTTGCAAGTTGGTTTGATAGTGATATTACTGTTTGTGGTTTTTATCAGACACTGTGCCTTTAACATAAGTAAAATTACAACTGCTTCTTTCAGAGAGACGCATCTGGGAGCGCAGTATGTGAAGCATGCTGAAGTCTTTAGAATGCACAGTGGATTCAAACATTTCAGTAACAAAATATTTCAGTGCCAAACTACACAGAGGGCAGCAGGGTGACCAGTGGGCACAGTAGTAAAATATTAGACAGGTTCAAAACGAATGGAGATTTTTAGTGCGACCTTAGGCCTGTGTTAAATGTGCTGTCAGTTCAACGCTACATTTAGCTCAAGCCTTTAACATTAGTGTCTCCTCTGATATTTCACAGGAAACTAAATAACTAAATAAACCCTCTGTAACTTCTCATATTCAAAAATGTTAAAACGTGTCAACAGACAGTGGAGTGCAAATGCCCTTTTTGTCCAGGCTGAATTCCTACCAGGGTGTTAGGATTGTGCTGTCAAGCTGCAGCTTCACTAATTGGGCCTTTGTCTGCAAATGTACTAAGAAGATTATTCCACTGTTCAATCCCCAATGGGTCTCTACATTATTCTCAAACGCACTGCAGCTATGGCCAATTTCAACTTTTACAAAACAATTTAGCTCCCAAATATGTGCCATCATATAAATAAACCTTTTCTTAAGTAACTCATAAACCCACTCAGCCTGTGCAGTAACTCACATTCAGAAGACTGATTCGTTTCACATGCAAATGTGCTCCCTCTCAAAACACGTCATATCTCAGCTTAACAGCCTAAATGCCCGCCATCAACACAGTTAGTGTGCGGTGAAGGACTGCCTGGCCTGGTAAATTATTAAACCTGCCAGTTACATGAGATGTACAGTGGAGGATAAAGGTCAGAGCTCAGTGCCTCCCACTGCTGGGTCAATGAGGAGCTAAATATCCTGAGGAGTGTGTGTGGGTGAGAGCGAAGACACATCATCGCTTTTCTGGGGCCTGGGCATGAATGAACAGCTTCAGAAGATCAATGCAGTTTAATCACATCGGTCATTGTGTTAGTTACAGTGTGTGGAGGAGGAGTGAATCATCTGCTCGAGTTCACCGTGGACAAACTGGCCTCAAAAAGTCAAATATGGATCTTTTTAAATCGTACAGTGAATTTAAGGGCAGCTGAACAGAGGAAGGAAAGAAGCTGCCCTTGCCCGGTTTAATTGTAGCCCATTGTGAAAGCCATCAACAGAAGAAAGGAATTACGGAGTGAAGCCACCATCTTCTTAAAAACAACATAAAGATCAGTTTACTGGTCATGGTTAGTGCTACTCAGTGTGAAAAAACTGTTGTATCTCGTCTCCTGTTTTGTCAGAGGGAATCAGTCAGAATCAGAAGAACTGATAGTGGTTAATCTTGGCTTGGAGGCTGTGTTTTGGGGTATTTTGGGGAATGTAGGAGATACTGTTTTGGTCAAGGTATCTCGAATTTGCCTCATCAGTGTTGACTGTACTTTCTCTTGCAGGTTTGCCTTCATAAAGGTAAATTACTAAACTGCTGGAGTGTCTTTCTGTGTCTTTCATTGCTAAATCAATAGGTTGTTTATTTTATTATCAGAGTGTTTTAATGGGGACTAAAGTGAAAGCGGTTGGGTTGGCGTTGCCTCAGACCAATGATCCAGTTGTCAACTAGAAAACCCAGAGTGGGAGTGGCTGTTAATGTGGAGGCTGGCAGGCCAGCTTAAGCCTGTGGCGTATTAATCAGGAATCCTGGTAATGCTAAGTTAACTAGTACCTCACCAGCTTAAAAAAAAAAGGAATATTTTATTCCACATATTTTTAGCTCTTATGCTAAAGTAGCTGATGGCTAATGTAGCTTCGAGTCTCATCTAAATTGGTGGAGCTCCCCTTTATACCTTTTATAGTGTTTTTGTTTTTGCAGAAACTCTGAAAGTCTTCTGTGAGGATTTAATCCTCCTCCTTGTAAAGTCAGTAACCAGTGATGGCGTGACACGACCCACACATAACCTATTCCTGCTTCCTTCTAAAACTTATACAATCTTCTATTATGTAACAAAATTTGGCTCAGAATCTGGAATGTGAATGTGAATGGATTAAAGTGTGGGTCTCACACCAGTTCCACAGGCCATCTGAAGGCATGGTGGAACCAGTATCATGTCTCAATCTCCACTCATAAATGCAGATATGAAACAAAACATCAGAGATGGTAAAACGAGGAGTGAGCAGGTGCTGCAGGACATAAACAGGGGAGGAGAGGCTGGCGAGGATTGTGGTGACAGAGGTTGTGATTTTCCGAGAGGTCTGGAAAGTTTAGCAGAGCTGTAGCCATAAAAAGAAAGGTGGAACACCCATCATACGTTTTCAGTTCCACTTCCCAATTCAAAACAAAGCAATGCAAACTGGGGAGTCAATAACCTGAGATGTCAAATCATCCACAATGTCTTCACATAAATATATAAATCCACACTTCGCTGCTCAATCACTGATTGCTGCGACACAACAGTGTTCCAGTCTACAGCCAGTTCACAAAAAGCTTTTCCATCTGCCATTCCACAAACTCAGTGGCTGGTGGGTCCTTCCAGAGGACAAGTCCACTAGCACACAGAAAGAATGTTTCATATCTCTAGCAGCAGCAGAGTTTTGCTTGGAATAGCTAATAGATGAACACAGTACCGCCCACAGTGTTAGATGCACCGATGACCTCCAGGAAGTGCAGTGCACTTAGCACCAAAGATGGAGGAAAAAAGAGGAAGCATTGCACAGATTAGAAAATGTCAGTGTCTGCAGACACACGAGGAGTGGTCTCATCGCATACGTGACATGAAAATTTTGAAGAATTGAACGTGTAATGCATCGATAGTCAGTTCCTAAGTCTAATGGGATCGTGGATCCAGGATGTGTCAACGTCAGCATCAAATCCTGCTTAACATTCTCACCCGTCTTTAGGCCTTCATTACCAGAGTTGTGGCGCCAGTGTGGCAGATAGTAAAGCAGGCTTTAAGATACTGAACTCTACACTAAACTGCTACGCTCGTTACACCTGGTTCAGCTGCCCTGAGAGGGAAAGCAGGACGCGATGTTCATCGACAGAAAGTAACAATACATACTGTACATAAAACAAGCATATGCTCACACACACAGAACTCGTGGAAGTTTCTTGAGCTAAGAGTGGAGGAATGAAAGTGTTAATTGCGCTTGTTGCAGAAAGGATTGCCAGGTAGACAGAAACTGGCCTATTAAGAGCTGGCTCATACAGAAGAGTCCACAACCTACAGGAGGTCCCAGCATAAAGCCTGTTCCACGCTCCCTCCTGTCTTCTTGCCTCACTCTGTCTCGCCTCATTCTGGGATCTGCAGGGCCATCACTGCAGGTTTGGTCTTGAAGTACTGGTTGAAACGTAGCACAGCATATCTGCAGTAAACAATAAAAACAAGGTGGTGATGACACACAAGAATCTGAAATAACAAACTATAATAATAGTGCAGCCACTGTTCACAAAAGGGAATCAAATATGGAATATCCTTTGCTTTTTGTGCCTTAATCATTACACTGAGTATCCAGGAAAACCCATTGTGCTGTTAGGTTTGTATTCCAAAACATGGAAGCTGGCAAGCTAGGCCAACTACAGTAGTTTCTACTTGAACTGATTCTGGTTATCTCAGACTCCTAATGTTAATGCTGATTTCTCCCACTGGGAAGTACATAATAAATGTAGCGTAATCAGAAAATAAGGTATGGATGTACCCCAGAACAGCTGAGAGACAACACGTCTGGTCCTATTTACAGTTAATTTCTTAGAAAACGTGTAAAATATTAGTTTTTGCACCTTTAAAGTTTTTGCACCTTTGAAATAAGCACACAAACAATATTAATTTAGTTTTTTTTGTGATGTATGTTTCTGTGTAGCAGTCAGTTTAGCAAAAAAGCTTTTTCTGATCGTGAAACATGTGAGGTAAAAGATAGATATTAACTTTCTTTGAACACAAGGTGGGAACACTGGCTTTGAGGTTTTAGGTTTCAGCTTGTTTAACCCCGCTGCCACATCCTTCCCAGACACATAGTCCAACCTACCATAATCTACACGGGGGG
>OMLM01008273.1:26326-39969 GCA_900302695.1 Helostoma temminkii
GGGGGGGGGGTTACCACCAACAGCTCTAACTCTTTCTAATTCACACACATCTAGAAACTTACCCTAGGAAGTCAAAGTCGATGGTGGAGTATTTGGCCTGGATCAGAGCCCAGAAGCCCCAAAAGAAGTGAGAAGCCTAGAGTGAGAAAAAGAAGATGTTAGATGAGGTGAAGTACTGTGACACAGTGGGTGTGAGTGTGTAGCAGATTGTATGTGTGAGTACACACGTATTTATTCTCACCAGAGCAAACTTGTTGACCTGCACGTAGAGTGTCTCCAGTTCTCGTGGGCTGACCTCTTCTGTCTTCTTGGTGAAGAGTTTATATGCCTGCAGATACGTTTTGAGCCAGTCCATCTGCATCTCTCGACTGGGATATAGCCCGTAGTCCAGCTCACTCATGCCTGATCACGCACACAAAAACACATGGTTGTACAGTAGAATTCACAGTATCTGATTTGTACGATCTATTCACGTGTTTACATGATACTGTCTGTCGACAAACCTGCAAATTCATTGAAGTGGTTGCCGATGTCAAAAGCTTGATAGTTGTAGCTGGAGTACTCATAGTCTATGAAGCGAACATGACCTGAAAAACAGACATGTACAGTGTAGTATGTGTAGGTGGCATGTGGTTGGATAAAGGCCACAAAAGAATGAGGTCAGTTTTATTGGTGACACAGCTCTTTCTGTCTACTGCCCAGCTGCACATGGTAGCTGTCCTGGAGTCTTTATGTTTCCTCTCCAACATCTCAACACACACGTTTTTGCAGAATACTGAAACAGTGACCATAACCATTTATGGCCACGTTTTACTGGATGCACATCGAGTCCAATTCTCGAGTCTTATATGTACAAAACAAAAGCACATCACTGCTCATCCACCAATAACGTTTTGTAAACGGTTGACGTGTGTGTGTGTTATACGTCATGGTGAACATCAAGTTAAACAACACTCTGCTAATCTAATGATGTTGTTCTAGGGTGCCATTAGGGCTTTTAAAAAAATAATTGATCTAGGCTAAGGTATCTGACAAAGAGTACAGAATTAGACAAACATGATGGGATTTCTGTATAAAAAGTCCAGAGAAAATTATTTGTGGGTTTTAAAAAAAATAATAATTTGGAGCTGTAGTGTGGTGTGTGAAGACGGGAGTAAAGAAACTGACAAAACTAGGTTTGAGGAGATGGTACCTACCTTCTTTGTGGTTGTAGATGATGTTCTTGCAGAGCAGGTCATTGTGGCAGAGAACCACAGGGGAGCCAAGTGTAGAGAGATGTTCCTTCATCCACACCATCTCCTGCTCCAGCACCGCCTTGCTGGGAACCTCCTGCTGGATTCTGGACATAGGGAAAGATATGGACAGTTCAGTTTTGTCTCTCAGACACGCACAGACACACACAAGATCTTGCCACAGTTCTGATAACACGGGTCACATGACGAAACAGTCTGCACATGCAGGTGTACTCTGCACAATTGCTTGTTGAGGTTAGCAAATTGCTTACATATCTCACACGTCTTGGATCAAAACACAGGGACAGCATATAAAAACTAAAAAACGTCCACACTGCTACAGTGTGAAAAGGAAAAAGGAATACCCATGAGGAGAGTCAGACACGACACTGTAACTGGGGCTAAAAATAAACAAGTGTGCTGATAAAAACGGGAAGCACAACAAACATTTTCAATGATTTCAAGTAACATCATTAAATTTGTGCTTACTGACTGCAGGTGAGCATGCTCACAAACAGGCCTCCTAAACTGAATATACCCTCCTAAAATTCAAGGTAAAAGGCACCCTGTGTTTTCACTGTCTGGCAAACCTGTTGAATGTGTTTCCTTCCTCAATAACAGCATTTAAAAAATAAACATATAAACAAATATTAATGCTGATTAACATGCAAAAATAAAGTGAGATAATATTTTTGGTCACATAGCCCTGAACCCTGTGACAACTGTCCTGCAAAGTGCTAAGTGGAACACAACACCTAATGAGCAGGACAAAGGAAAGTGACAGGAATAGTTTTACTAGTATAAACCACCTGTTGTTTTTGTATCATTGTTAAGTCAAATGTATGTGAAGTAAAAACAACGAAGAGTAACGTGTACAGACAGCACACAGGCTCTGTGGGACACTAGACTGCTGGCTCCTGAGAAGCATAATCTCAGTGGACACTCATGGTTACTGCTCCAGAGTCACTATGGAAACACTGATAATGTCACCTTTTGATATGAGTTATGAGAGCTCATTGCACATATTTGCATTGCCGTCTATTCCACATGGCATTTGTACATCTCCCGCAGCTGCTGCAGAAGTTTCTGCTTCTCTACCTAAGACCTATGATACAGGTCTTCTGACCATTCGTGCTGCTAACCAGTGTTTGTGCTGATCACTGGTCAGATCACTCAAAATCAGGCTTAAGGTGGTATTCTTGGCAAATGGAAAAATTAAAGCAAGTGCGTTAGTGTCCCAGCAGACCAGACCAGTGTGCTGAGCAGGGACCCCTGAGCTACCTGTAATGGGCTTATGGGGCTTAATCCACAGTGAGCCTGGTTGCAGGAGATAAAGAAGCAGACAGGGACGCTGGGTGAAACACACCAAGATATAGACGCCCTTTCCTTTGAGATTTTTTCTGCCTTGCTGCCCTCTCCTTCACCTGCGCCCTCTCCCAGAGTCTCAAATGATCTATGGAAGGTGGTCAATATTTTTAGTTTGAAACTAACTCTGTGTTAATGACAGTGTTAGACACCAGATCTCCGCATGAGGCTTCTACACAGTTTGCTTAGTAAAAAGTGTCTGTAGTCCAAGACCGGGACACTCTAGCTGCGTTACCAAGGAAGCGAGTAAAGTGAGCTGATACACCGAGCTAAGCAAACATCTGCCGGCCCTCTGCATGCCTCAGACTCACCAATCCACTCAGCTATTATTATTACAGTTACATAAGGCCCTTGCTGGACTAAATCTAATAGCTATCAGAACAAATGTATCAGCTATGACTGGGCAGCTAGCCACGTTATGAAACCCTCCACAGGTCCAGTGCTGAAGTTTGAACCAACCATCTTCTGCTTGAACTCCACTAAATGTTTATTCTTCCTTTATTGCAGAATTCAAGACCAAATGTTGTAAAGTTAGAAACTATGTTTTTAATCCAGTGTTGTTGGTCAAAAGAACGTTTGGCAGCTGACAGAACTTTACCTGCTAATGTTCTAACTGGCTATCAACTGGCTTTCAGGCTATTGTTTTTTTTATGCTATGCTTGGTCACAATTACATAAGTCATATAGGATCAATTTAATCCAGAATGCTGTCTGATACTCATAGCAAGCATTTTCATGACAAATTCATAAAACAAAAGTTGCAGATGCTGAAAAAAGGGGAAGTGAGTCATATCAGAATTGCATATCAGCTTCCCCTAGCTGGAAGTAAGATCCTATGCATGACCATGCCATGTCCTCTGGAATAGTCATGCGTTTTAATAAAACAAGCTGTAGAGAACACCAGTGTGGAGCTGGTCAGTAGAGCTCCAATCTTATATAGGCCTCCCAAGTGCTAGGTCTAGACCTCTCTTACAGTGGTTAATATACTGAGTGTGTTTTAAACTGTAACTCAAAAATTGAGATCTGAACTAAACTGTGGATTTGAAGTATAGTTACACCTTCTACCAAAGAAACTCTAAAGGAGACATGTAGTGTTTTGAATTGGCAGAGTCACACTCGTGACTTTCATCTTACAGATAAGAAGGACCTGCTTGTTCATGCAAAGATGCCAACTCAGATAATCTGATGAACTGAAGTGCTGATGAACAGCAACTGGAAACATTTAGTTGAAAGTATGAATAGAAAAAATACATAAGATTCACAGGGTTCACAAACTTTTAAGTGCCACAGTATGAGAAAATCAGGGAAAAGTAATTCAGTGTTAGTATTAGGACTACATAATAAATATGTGACATTAAACCCATTTCATAGATTTTGGATGGCTTCATTATTGTGTGAATGTCTGTACAAAATTTTATGGTAATCCATAATCTAGTAGCTGAGATTTCACTGTTTGAGGCCAGGCTGTTACCATGGCTACAAATGTTATCTACTAACTAAACAGCATATGTGGTTATAAAGAGTCTGGTATGTGACACAAGTTACATGTAAAATACACCTCTCTAGCATCCCCTCACTTAGCAAGACATCTATTTTATATTGCATGTCCTTCATGTGTTAGATAACCTGCTCTGGTGCCTAGCAAGGACAGGGAAACTTGTTACCTTCTGGTCCAAAAAACTATGTGTGTGGAGATTACTCCTGTCCTCGTAGCTAATGTTACAGTCAAATCAGACTGCGCCTCGTGAATGATTTGCATCATTGTCACAGCGTGAGTAGAACAATCAGCAGAAGCACCAGCTAGGATCTGAGAAACCAGATTTCACCTGATGTTGGAGGCTTGCTCGGTGAACTCTGTGGCCACGAGTGAGAAGTACCGTCGCATCTTGATCCAGAGGTTGGGTTTAGGGATGCAACCATTGTGCGCATGAATGGCGTGGATGCGAGCCATCTCCCCGGCTATGAGTCTGAGAAGAGACACACACAAAAAATAACTAAAATTTGCATGTGACTTATGTGAGTGAAGAAATTTCTGCATCTTAAAATAGTCTGTAATTTAACATCTATGGAGAATCTACAAATCACAAATGATACAGAGCACAATGCTACTAAATATTTCTTAACCACATCTATAACAATCCCCAACAAGCCAATGACTCTACCATGTACCGACCTGCTTAGAGAAGGATCCCTGACATCCTGCGTCCCAAGAGCGTCTCCCTGCATGAACTCATAGCAGATGCCATTTTGAAAGGTGCAGTAGAGGCGAGGAGCACAACCATTAGCATGTAGCACCTAGTGGGAAGACACAAAAACACACAACTGTTAGGTAGGTCTGTGAACCAATTCTGTGGCACTTCAAAAGATGTCACACACTAATTAGACTACCTGAAAGCTTTTGAGCTCATTGTCTCTGTCCACAATCAGCTCTGTCCTGTTGCCATAGACTCGCACCAGAACCACGTCCTCTGGGGTGTCCTCCACGTAGCAGCCAACTAGCTTGTTGGTGGTTCCATCCGTGAAGAGCTGCAAGAGGAGAAGAAGTTGTCAACAACTGTCCTTAACAAAAAATTACAAAAAAGTATTTACGTGCTGAAAAAAAAAAAAACCCATCAGCGTACACTCTCATGTTTTTGTAGGCTTCACGTCATGTCTACACAAAAAGCTTGTGTGTATGTGTAAAGACAACCCAAAGTATATTTTTACGCTCCACAGATATCTTTAATCTGATGTGTGTTTTCTACAGTTTTGCATGTACAGTAGTTTTATCATAGTGATCTTCTTGTATCCTGTACTACGATGAAATGAAGCACTGTTTTTGATACCGACTGGTTTCTAAATGCGTAAAAAACCAGTGGGCTGGTCCGTCCCACTGCTGCTAACACAATAACAACATACACATGCCCCCCCGGCCCAGACGCTCACTCATACATATCTGGCATTCCACACATGGCTGGCCACAATGATGGGCACGTAGGCATCCCTGTTATGACCGTACATACACAAGTATACAAGCATTTGCTACCACATGACTGATCCCTTCTAACCGCCACACAATACGCCGCTAAGACCAGCGGTCAATACATTGACAGACAATGATAAGCTTAGACTCAGACAGAGGTAAACATTCAGACATATGCTGCCTGATGGGAAAATGATGATGGCACTGTTCTACCATCAATGAGTCTACGTTTGCTGGTCTGACTGTGTAGTCTGAAGTAGGCATAGAGGATTCTGTCTCCATCATGACCAAGATGTGTTTGCTCTATTTGTGTTGGCACAATCTGCTGTTTTCTGGAACTCACTATATGTGTGTGTGGTGTCTGTAAATGGATTGTGTATTTACAGTAAAAGTCTTCCTGTCCAGGTGCTGGTGTTAATCGGGTGTTTCTGTCAACAGTGCTGTTCTACTGCTCTTCCCACTGCCATCAAAACAATGGTCCTGCTGCTCGAGAACATCCTTCCCAACCCAAACAAAATAACTTTTTTTATTTAACCTTAAACTTTCCTCAGTTCTTTACCAGCTGCGGCCTGGTTCATGACCCTGTCGGCAGTGCAGCTGTACCACTCGCTGTACGGGGACAAAGGCGCCCAGCGGAACAAAGCCTGTTTGGGTGATGGCCATTGAGAAAAAGGACTGTTGGTCTGGCCTTTATAGAGCGAGGTAAACACCGTCACGTTCTCTGCTGCAGGTGCGTGAGTGGCTGGGCTGTCAGATCCAGATAGATTTATCCATCAGGATGTAAACACATGATTGCCAGAACTGAGTTCAACCCACACACCATGAGCCTCATACCATAGCAGTAATTGATGTAACTCCTCCTCCTTTGACCTGACAATGACCTTTTACACAATTCAGTACGCAATTTCACATTTTCAGTCTTTGTACTTCTGTTGATTGTACATCACTTACACAGCCTGCTCGTCCTCATTACTCCACATTTGTCAGTGATTTATTCTGCAGTATGTTTCAGGTGTACAAATGAAAGAAAATTTAATCTCTAATAATTCCAGTCATGGGATTTATAGCTTTTATTTAGTTCGGCATGTTTTCTCACCAGGTAAAATGCACCAGCATTCGATAAATGATTCGGACAGAGACCACCTCATTTAGGGGGTCTCTGTGCGATTACTGTGTTCACACCAGACAAAATAAACTTTACCAAACAGGAAAACAAACTTGGGTTCAATTTAAAAGCCTGTAAGCGTGAAAGCATTTCCAATTTATAATTTTTTCATGTTCTCAGTTATTTCATTTTCTCATTAATCTCCTACAATGACTTCATCATTAATCACTGACATTTTGATGCAATGAAAAGACTTTTGATGCATGTCATCTAGGCGTTACACTCCCGAAGAGGCTGCATAACAAAACGTACATCTTTTCCTTGTGTGACTGGTTTTTAGGGAGTATATTTTAAAAAATCATGTAAACGTGACTCTTAGCTGTACAATAGCAGAGTAGTGATCATAAGCGCAAACCTAATGCAAGATAATATTTCTTACTTGTAAGGGTGTGACAAATTTTACTGTCCACAAATTATACCGGTATAGTTTTTTACATAATAGAAAGGTCATTTGGCTGTGATCTAGATTTAGTGATCTAGCAAAGAGATCATGTATGATGACGATGTAAGTGCGGTCAATGACAGTAGCTCACTGGAAATGAAGGACGGAAAATACACTTCATTTTGTTTGTACTAATAAATGCTGCTGCCTGTAAGCTGCAGTCACTGATAATTATTAATTACTAACTTGCTGATTATTACTGAATACTGATTTGCTAAATTACTGATAATCATCAATTGAACAACTTTTTTTAGTCATACTTCTTTTAAATATGGTCATGAAGTTTTTGTAACAATGCTATTTTGTATTTTGTGTTGGTGTAAATCTTTTCTGGGTGTGTACTTTTCTTCGGTCTGTATGAGAGCAACTGTAACAAGGCAAAACAATTTCCCTCTGGGATTAATAAAGTGTTTTGAATCTTGAATCTTGAATATAATTTTGAGTCTATATCTCCCACCCCTGCTGACTTGACATCTTGACATCAGCAGGACTATTTTCACAAACATCCTTAACAAATGTATTATGACCCGTTAGTGTGGCATACCAAATTGTTCTAAAGGGCAACCGGTTAAGAACTTTATTATAATCTTATCTGTATGCCACCACAACGGATATGAAATGATGCAATCAAGATGTGTTTGACATTTTGACTGTCAGCTTTAATATAGAGGCCTGGTCAAAAACACCATGTAAGAATCACCAAATACTTTACTACAAGACAACTAATAACTAATAACTAGCTAATAAAAAAATACATGTCTGGAATGCATGAACATGACAAGATGCTGGGTTTCTTCCCTGGGGATGCTCTACCAGAAGCTTGGCAGCGATTCAATAAAGGCCTGAACTCTTCTGTTGATTGTTGACATTGGCACAGATTCCCCTGTCGCCTAGAGGCTGTTCTTAATCATAGCAGCTGTTGTAAAAGGGTTTTTCTTCACTAGGGAATGAATTATTCTGCCATCCACCTACGGATACACCAAGCCAACAGTTCCGATACCAATAACTGAATTATGTGTATTGGCTGATTGCTGATATCAGTCCAATCGGATTAATAAACTTTGGATGACCATGAAGGCATCAGCCAAATGTCCTTGAAAACATTTAGAATAATTGGGAATAAAAAATTCAGTACATTCGTCAGACTTGCACTGGAATCCTGAACACATCTAGACATTACCTAGGTGAGCAGCAAATATCCAAGTCACACGCCCTTCAGGCTACCTGGAGTTTACACCATTAGCCCCCACTAATACCTCCGCTGTGCCACTTGTCCTGTGCAATATACACAGGTGCCCCTGCTCCTCGCTGAAAACAAGAGGAGTTTGATTAGAAAATACATTTAGCTTGTACGATTTACATTATCGCAACTGAAACTGAAACTAAACTTAGTTTATCCATCTTTGCAGCGCATCCACCAAAGTTAACTTCTTGGTTGTATCATTTCTGAGGTGCTTGATTAAATGTGTTGCTGTATTTTGGAGCTACCACCAGTCCTCACAACATTTCCTTTGAAGATACTACAAATAACTGTCCGGCCTAAATAATGTACCTCCATACAGCTAAGCCTCTGGCCCTCTCCATCTTGTTGTCAGGTCCACTGGTGCCGGCAGGCTACACTAGCTGCCGACACACAGTGTTGCACACATCGCCAACATAGAATTAAAGTGAACAGATCGGGCCATATTGACCGGCCCCATTATCCAATACCCTGGAAAGTCTGAAAGTGGACCTGTCTTGGAATTCACAAAGGTGGACTTGGCTACGGCCCTGCCTAATGTTTTTGCAGTTTACATGATGGATTTGTTTTACATTGGATTTCATATTGACAGGTAACAACAAGTTCCAAATGCAACAAATGAAGTTTAAGCTAACTAGCTAGCTATACTAGGTAACATAACAGTCCATTAACAGCTGGGAAAGGCTGAAGAAAGTCAGACTGAAGATGCTCCAGAAGAACATGAGCCCATGAGATGTGTCTGCAGTGTGAAAGTTTGAAAGGCAGAATCACCTTCACCTCGTCAGAGAAAGTGCAACGGAATACCAAGAATGACTTGAGGCCAGACATGGCTTATAAATGAGGCATTTTCTTGAGGAACCACACATGACTGGAAAAGCAAATGACAGTTTGACATTACAAACACAATAATTCACCTAGCCTGGGCTACAGCTTCTGACAGGGTCTGAACAGTTAAAACACTGAATGCGTCCTGGTACGTCCTACCAGGACAAAAATACTTCAGTTGAAGGAATACTTTGGCTTTGAGGATGACATATTGTGCATTAATATGGGCTGTTTTTTTGTGCAACACTCTATTTCCAGCCTTGAATTCTTTTTTTGAATACTTTATATTCTATGTATTTGTAAAAGCAGAAGAAGCCACAAACTTATATAAAAGTTTAAACGTGGAGAAAAAAGAAAACACTATGATATACAGTGAAACTTAAAAGAACACATATACATACATTTTTTGTTATAATGCCCATTACTAAGTGAAATATTAAGCCTCATTTTATCTCCACATAATCATAATATGAATCCTCAGATGACCTTTGGAGGTAATTTGCTGTGCGAACAAGCATACAGACAGGGTGTGTCTGTGCAGCTCAGAGAAGCTCCTTTTCTTTAAATAGAAAACACCATTTTTTAATTCTCCTTCAAACCATTCGCTTGTTTCTGCCCACACCTTTGTGAATTCATAAATAATAATATACTTTAGCCGACAGATGATAACCCCTGTAACTTCATCTGTTACACTGTCTACTGTGTATGTCTGTGGTGTGACTTTATGTGCTTCGATGTGTACTTCTGCCTTAAGATGCAGCATCCACCAAATTTATTTCAGGGAACTGGATTCATCCTAACTAATTAAATGATCAGCCATTACTGTATTTATAGTATTCTAAACTATATACACACAATTTTATAACATGACTAATCGATTTCCAGTTGAAATTTATAATATTTAAAACAAGATTCTTTTTTTTTTTTTCCCCCCTTTCTTATTCATCTGGATGTACTAGTTACATTCAATTTGTGTGAATGGAAATATTTTTAAAAACTGCTTAAATTATTACTGTTTTTATTAACTGTATCAAACTGCCAACTTCTTTCTGATATTAGAGCACTGGGTATTAGCTGTGAGCTTCATCACATGTGGAGCAAAGCTGAAGTCACACCCCACCTCGGGGGTTGGTGCTTGTGTTACCACTGACATTCAGTCACCCTGAATTAAAACATCTGACAGGAGACCAGAGAGAGTAAATAATAAAAGATGGCTGAATATCAATAACCAGCCCGAGTTCAACCCCCATAAAACCCATATGATAAGGTGTGGGCTTCCTTTAGTTATCAATTAACAGTCCGCATCGCGTCACCACCAGCTGGTCATGCCAGCGTCACTCCATGCTATATTTGGTGCTAGCTACACGTTAAGTACTCATATATACAAACAAAGCTGTCTGTAGCCAAAATGACTTTATCTTTATAGATAGCTACAACGTTTTCCTGCTCATTTTGGGGCTGACTTACTTTTAGTTTGCTAGTTTAGTTTGAGTTTAAGTCCGACACCGTCTTCCTAGCTTATATAACGTATCATTTGGCTATCAACACTGCAACACTGTCCAATTTTATACGGTTTCATTCATTACAAATTCATGATATTGGGGAGAAACGCGAGCTAGCTGGAGTAATACGTTTCGTTAAAATAACTGAGCTAGTAGAACCGAAGCCAAATAAAAGTCAGTTTTCCACGGCCGGCTGGTACTGCTTGGTGATGCTGCAGAGCTGTCAATCTTTAAGCTAACCTAGCATATGCTCTGCTAGCATCCAGCTAACGTTACCTTGGTCTTGACGTGTCTGCTTTCCCACGCTGGTCTCAGCTCTTTGATGAGTTTCATCGCCCCCTCCGTCACGTTGTGTTCGTCCACGAAAATTGGTATTTTTCTAATAGCCGGCGACCCAACGGGCACATGTATCTGCGTCTCCATTCTGCAGTCGTTCACCTGAAACGTTAATCTCCGAGCACCTTCACAGATACTTCTAGAAACTGCAACATACAAGTGTTACTTGGCTTGTAAGTAGCTTAATGTTGATGTCGTGTTTTGTGAATGATTAAAGTCGTTCTGGATATTTCTCTCTCTCGATAGCTGGGACACTACTGATGAGTTGGAGGGCTCTGAAGACGTGCGCTGAAACTGCCGGGTATGGATGCTCGTCGCCGGTTTTCTTGACAGCAGTCAGCCGACGGAACCATTTCCTCCTACTTGGCTCCGCCCGCCTGGGATCATCCGATTGTTCCGCCGGTTGAGACGACAAACACGCCCATCTTTTTCCGAGTGTGCCCGGGGTGACTCCCGAGTTCAGCCGAATAAAAAGAAGCATTACATGCTGGGTTTTTTGCTGAGTTTAAACTAGGCTGTATTAATTATTTTAATGAACAAGAAGATTTTCTCTTATAATTTTGCAAACTAAGTAAAATAAAATAAAGAGAATAAAGAGAACAAGGCTTTTCAGCAAAATGGTCTACTTGAAATGGCCAACATATCCAAAATAAAGTCAAAATGTTGAAAATACAATTGAAACATCTGTGGCGTATGGATTGAGATTAAACAGTGACGGCTGAAATCAGCACTTGAGCCATTAAAAAACACCCTCAACGCTGCTGGATCAATATGGACAACGATCTGAACTGGTTACAGAGCATAAGAGGGAGAAACAGGGAGAGGAGGGGGACTGAACGTTCTGCTGATTAGTTGTGACATCTCTCATATCGCATCTTCTACCAACTTATCATATGTGCATCATATTGCAGTATCAGTATAAGTAACGTGAAAGTATATCAGGAGTAAAACATGCTGAAAAAACTGCAACAGAAGTCAGAACGAATGGTTATGATGGACTGTACAGAATAAATGTGCTCTGGTACAGCAAAACCCTGTCACTCATATAACGTGAAGAAATACTCAATACAGCAATACAATACATCATCAGTAAAGCTAATTCTGTTTGTCTGTCCTATGCTGCATCCTACAGCCAAAAAGAGGATCCCATGTGCCTCTGCAGGTCCTACGGTTCATTTTCATAACAAGTTCATAAAACAGGAGTTGTAGATCACCACTGAGAATGGGGGAGTGGGTCATATTAGATTGATCCTCCAGCTAAAAGTAAGATCCATGTACATCCTATGGTCATGCATTTTCATCAAAAGCATGGTAAACAAAACAATGTGGACTGGGCCGCTCACCTCATACTGGGCTCCTCCAGCTGAACATAGAACCCAGGTGTTTCCTCTGATGCCTTTTCATAAATCTATGCGTCCCTAAAATCCCAGGCAAGACCAAGTAATTTGTCTGGTAACAAAGTAAACACAGCATGGTTGTTATTATTATTGTGGTATTGATATTATTATTGTTGTTATTGTTCTAGTTTGTGGAGTTCAAGTAGACCTACTTATAAGCATATAAACTTTGCACTTGTTTCTTTTAAAACAGCTTTTTAAAAATGCTTGGACCTGAAACACTGTTATGGCTCCAGGTGGTGACTGGCCAGGTGCTTTTTCCTGATTGGTGGATCACCCCATCTCCTGTCCCAAGCCAACCACATGGTTCCAGTATTGTATTTATGTTTAGGTTATTAGAGCAGGTTAGTTGTTTTCTTTCGTAACCAACCTTTAGTCAGTTAGATTTATTGACTAGGCTTGTTTTAATTCAATTACAGTACATATTGTTTGATAGCATTCTCTACCTGTGTTTCTCCTTATATACCTTTATTTATTTCCATATTTAATGCCTACATTGTTGATTATACGATAAACCACAACTTATTGTTGTTTACAACCTTTAACACCTTGGTTTTCCTTATATGACACCTTTACAAATGAGTCAAGGTTGTGACAAACACTCCTGCACACGATGTTGTTGGGAGGACATTTTAATTTGGATGATGTCATCTGGAGGAGCAGGTGAACGAACTCCTATAATATGAGCTACCAGATGACATGAGAAGCTCCAAACGATGTCATCAGGAGGAGTTTTCAGCTAGAAACAAAAACTAAATCATAAGGAACAAGTTGAAAATTAGTGAACTGTCCTTCAATGAACTGTAACAATCATGACTTAACTTGTTGGTGTGCTACAGTCTACAACTGTGTACATCTGACTGATTCTAAGTTGGCATTTTACAAGATAAGAGATAAGATAAGAAAATGGACACGGGGACATTCACTAGTCACAGTGAGGCTTTAAATAATTGGATGGAGCTATTAAAATGTGAGTGTAATTGCACCTGGCTGTACATATTTGTATGATTTTCAATTCTTTGAAGTGGGGTGTGGTGTTGTATCATGGGAATACATGGTAGGGGCACAGATGAGTACAGAAACACTGTTTAAATAAATTCATGGTCTGCAGTGATGTGTGCAACACAGTACCAACTCTCAGCCAAATGATGGCAGCACAGTAAAAAGATGTCATCGAG
>OMLM01008273.1:39993-50203 GCA_900302695.1 Helostoma temminkii
GAAACCAGCTCCTGTCAGCTATCACAAAGTGCTCCGCCCCTCATCTCTTGCTACAGATGCTGTCTGTCAAATTGCACATTGTACTGAAAGATCAATTATCTTTGAAAAAAAAAAAAAAATCAATTGTCTACATAAACTTCATTGATATGCTCTTTATCATATTTGCCACTTGTCAGTTTTAAACTCTGAATTGTGACTTTAATCTCAGATTTCTGACTCATTGTTTCTATGGTGGCTCTTATCCTCCTGTTGCTATTGTCACTCACACTGTCCTCATTATGTTCATAGAAAATGTAATGACACATTTTATTGATACATACAGCTGCATATACATGATGACACTACTACTGGGTTTAGGCGTCTTGTCCAGAGCCACCTCAGCCAAATCACTGACCCAGTGAGCACTGATGATACATCTGGCATCTGGACCACTGCAGTACTGTCCCCTACACAATCATTCTTGTTATTGCAACGTCATTGTTTTAGGAGACAGAACTGTGCAAAAGACAGTCAAGACTGGATTTTTATATTTTGAATGACCTGAAGCAGAAGCTCCCACCATTAACTTAAAATGCCACGATGTGTCATGATTGATTCTGCCCTCTGTAGGTTCAACTGGAAGTTGGTGTCACGTGAATAGTGAGAAAAACCCATTCTTCTCTGTGCCTATTATCATCAGCAGCTCTATTCAGGCCACGGTGTTTTGATATTTTACTTGATCTTTCATGTAAAGCTCGACACAGCTTAATCCCGCTAACAGCTCCGAGCTGTAGGCTTAAAACAAATGCAGAGGTATTAAACGGAGCTGTTTATATTGTGTACAGTATGTGTGTTTGTGTCAGTGTGAAGTGCAGGTTATTGATGCATTGTGGATGTCCACAGTGAAGCTGTGCAAACAGATACAGACACAGAATGAGCGAGCAAACGGTATGTGTTCACACATGACTAATGGCTACTTTTAGTTTAACACGACACAGTGGGAGTGGGATGTGTTGGCATTTGCAGTCACACCCTGACAGTGTGTCTGTGTGTGTGTCTGTGTGTGTAGCAGCAGCTCAGAGCTGCAGCTCTACCTGTAGACACATGCCTCATCCGCTCTCTCTAAACTTCATCCAGGCTCTTCACCGGCTCTGAGGAATGCAGCTGGTAAATCCTGTGCGTATGTGTGGGTGTGTATGTGACTGTGTCTCAACCATAACTTTGTAGGACAGCTCAAAGGTAGATCTGTGCTCCTTCCATATCTCAGGAATGAGAACATGTTTACATTGTCACACATTGGAGTGCTGGTTACAGTGTAACACACACACACACACAAAATAAATCACACCTTTGTTGACTGAGTGAATTCCGACGCTGCTTCTTGTCTAACCTATTCTCATGCCAAAGCTCATGTTGACATGCTCCTCATCTATCACAGATTAGAATGAATCAGGGTGTTTGGGAAGAGGGATTATTCTATGTAAGAGTGTTTGCTTTCACACACATTTACACACACACACACACACGCTCAGCCAGAGGATGTGAATTGTTCTCAAACTTGACAGATGTCCTCTGAGTGACTGAACAATATGCGCAGTTTATGATCTACAACACAATAAGTGACTGAAGGTCACTGAAAGATGTCCGACCATCTGGACTGAAGGATTGTCTGCGCTCTAAATGTCCTTTTTGTTGTCTTGTCCAGTCACAATCCTCCAGGCTACTGTAGCCAGCCTTTTACTCATATTTAATTTATCAATATTAATTTACTGATTATTTTATGCTGTTAGATGCTGGAAAAATAGTGTACAGAAGTCTGTTTGTTGGTAGCTGCCTGTTGCAGCTTGTAACATGTTTGATAAGGGTCATCACACAGGTCATCTCTCTTGACCTGTGGAGCAAACTTGTTTAGCTTTATCACACTGTAAGTTATCATAAGGGAATTCTGTTAAATCAACAAATATGTTTTCATTAACATAAATATCCAAGTGATATATTTTCAGGCTAATTATTAGTATACTGTATTTATGCATATTGATACAGGTTATATCCTGATTTCAGTCTTTAACTCAGAGCAGCTTAACATGATGGTTTTGCATGTTTTTTTAAATCTTAAAATGGATACTTAAGTTTACAGAACCGCCATAAAGGTTCAATACATTAACAAGTCAAAATAAATCAAACTAAGACAAGAGAATACAACATGCTATATTTAATTATTTTGACTTGTGTTGAAACAACAAATTATATTTTACAGTGGAACTTTATATTATATTATTATATTAACTTTATATTTTTACACACTGGAACTGATAGATGCTTACCAGATATGGGTTATAGTTAACAAAAATGTTCTGATGCAAATTCATTTCTCGACTGTCGTTTCAAAGGTTTCCAGAAGCTAGATAGTAAAAGACTTACATCATCCCAACACAGAAAACAAAATTAACAAACTAGCTGGGTTTGACTGGGGACTAGACTGGGTTTGTCACTGTAAGTGACCACAGTGCACATAATTTAGTCTTTAAGAAAACACAGGAAGTAGTAATTAATAGACAATAACCTCATTTTTCTAATTACTATCTCTGCCCAGTGTTACACTTCATATTTTATTCTATGTTTGAAGAATTTCTTGATCATTGATCCCAACCTTTCCTTTCTTTTTGTTTACAGTTTTTTCATTCTGCCCCTCTTATCCTGTAGTTTCAGTTTGTTCACCTCCTTTTACTGTCTTACTGCAATCTCTCAGACATTTCAGAGTTTTGTCAGAGATTTAGGTCAGCGATTGTCCCACTCTAGATACTTCAGATAGCCACACCTGAGCACACAAAGCAGTGAGATCACCAGCAAAGCACTCAAAGCTTATGCACCACTGACAAAAGAATGTTTGTTCTGCCACAAATTAAAACAGCTTTACATTTCCAGTCGACTGAAAAATGGATGTTGACTTACAGTGAAGATGTAGATGATCATAGGGTACGTAGTATACCCTAGCTTAAATTTTCAAAGCCGAATTGATAAATCCCCTGAAAGAAAACCAGGGCTAGCTCACAGTTTAACATAACAATGGAAATAACCTTAACCATAATACCATTTTTCATCAGCTATTGTCACATACTTATACGGGAAAAGGGTTGTTCCTAGTGAGAAACACACAGAATTGTTATCCAAATTTAAATTACCATCTTTAATCTAATTGTTTTGGTTATAAGCTCATAACGTAACTGTTTTGGTTCACTCTTACCGTTCACTTAGCATAATTCTATGCTAAGTCACACAGGGCTTTTTCTCAGGAGATGGTGGAGACCAAAGCAGAGTTACAACACAAAAACATTGGACTCAACACAAACATGATGCCAAATGAATTTGAATGTTGCTTCAACCATAACTTTTTGTTGGCATGTTTTGCTGCAGCAACCTAAAAATTAGTGTTGTATTTAAAGCTTGTTTACGCTGCCCCAAGTGGCCAAAAAGTTAGATATCGCAAGCAATTACTTTAAGTATTTTTATTTTAAGTTTTTTCCTTACCATTTACATTTTTTTATATCTGTAAAAATTTCTTTTTGTTGTACATTTTTATCTTTTTCATGAACCCTTTTTAACATCCTCAAAAAACTGGAAATAGGAATTTCCACTACCAGTAAAACCAAACTCTCCTGTTTGCAACTGCTGCTTTTGTTTTTGAGCATAAAACAGTAAAATGTGTGCAAATGTCAAAGAATAAAAGAAAACATTTTTTAATTTTTAATTTGTAGATTTCTCCCTGTGACATCCAGTGATGTGATTTAATAAATAGTTTTACTGAGTAAACACAGCCTAATGAGATAGAGAAATGGCCATTTCAGTTGTCTGTTCATCTGAAAACTATGCACAATGAGACAAAGGAGATGCTTTGTATACTGTAGCATCTGTATGTGATAGCCACTGTGTTTCTTCACACAGCTGCATATGACAATGGAAAAACTATAGAGGAGCCCGTGGCCCTCGTTCTGTCCTTGACATGTGGCTCGGTACGCAAATATGTCAGTGACAGGAAATGATTACACATAAATTAGAAAAGCCAGTGGACACCAAAAGCTGGCAAATAGGTGGACATATGTGACCTCACATTTAGAGACCTTCACATGGCTGCGGGGCTAAACCAGGACAAGCCTCCAGTGGCCACAACACAAGATATCGGTCAGTGTCGCCACTTCAAAGACTTGGTACACTTTTTGTTGACTTCAGAGGACCATATGGCAGCCAACACAAAGACCTCACCCAGCTCCTATCAATACTGATACTGCCTCGCTCCTCCTCTCAAAAGGTGAACAACAGGACACTCAGGTCATGCACGCACAAGCACACACACAAACATGGGGCCAGAAACTCCAACCCCCGATTTATTTACAGCCCCTTCTTCTTGCTTCCAGTCCTTTCATTTTCAGATCAGGTCCTTTTACCCAGATCAGGCAGCAGCTGGAGGACTGACTCTCAGAACTGTCCTGCTGTCACCCCTGCCTCCCTCTGAGCTGCACATTAACTCCTAATTACCCCACAAAACCGCACACATAAATAGAGAGAGAAGATAAAGTGAGCATTTATCGACCACCAAAACAGTTATTATCTAATTATCTACATAAGCCTGGACTTTTTTTTGGACTCTCTTCATAGAGAAACTGAATACCTGTCAGAACAGAGGGAGGATATCACATACTGTAACTCGACTTACTGTATATCCATTAAAATCCATGTGATGAATAATCCAGAATAAACCTAGTTTTTGTGTTTTTGTATGGATGTGTCAAACTCTGGTGCTGTTATTACAGTAAACTGTTGGATGTCACAAAGGGCATTTGCTTACTTCTTAACTGTAATAACCCCGAGGTTTGTGAAGCATTGTGAATGCATCAGGTTGGTGTCAATAGATAACTGTGGCAGCCATTTATTATAATTTCCTCTGTTTTTACAAACAAAGTTAGGCGAGAAATGAAAATAATTATTCCTTGCAGTCACATACAGAATATTTAGCCTTGCAGCAAGAAGGTCCTGGGTTCGATTCCTGGGTCGGCCCGGGTCTTTCTGTGTGCAGTTTGCATGTTCTCTCTGGGTACTCCTGCTTCCTCCTGTAGTCAGGTTAACTGGAGACTCCAAATTGCCTGTCGGTGTGAGTGAGAGTGTGAATGGTTGTCTTTGTCTATATGTGGCCCTACGACGGACCGGCGATGACAGCTGGGATAGGCTCCAGACCCCGCGACCCCTATGGGGACTAAGCAGTTCAAAATTGGATGGATAGAACTTCAAGTGCATTTTCCGGACAATAGTTACTTCCTTATCTTGAGTAATGTTTTAAATATAGGACTTATAAGTAGTACTTATAGTACTTCTAAAAGAGTGTTTTTACATGGAGTTATTACTGTTACTTGGTAATGTCTCTGAATGGCTCCCCACTGACCCACAGTATACTACAAAAGTAATAAGACTATAAAAGACTACACAACTGTATTTGGTTTCTACTAAAATAACCAGTGTTGGCTCCTAGTTACAGTATCATAGTTTGTATTTATCAGTGCAGGGTTACATTGAATAAACAGTAATACTGTATGTATGTGTTTCTGTGGCTGTGGTGCATACCTTGACCTTGACTGTCTTATCACAGATTCCCTGCAGCCTTGAAGGAAACACTGAGCTGATTATAGCCCCTGAGCTCTGCTTGTCTCTACATGTCTGTGAAATACAACCCCAGGTGTTAAGTGTTCTTTTATATATTTAAGACAATTTTTTTGTGCCTTTAGAGGAACACATTTGTGTGGTTTGTTTTGGTTTGCACACAATTTGTAGCCTGAAACAGTACACTGACACACCTATCTAATGGCAAAAGCCCCACATGAGTCAGTGCAAGCGCTGCAGTAGGTCCTGGAAACAAAACAAAGACTAAACAATATCTGTGAGTTCAGGTGACTCATCTACTGGCCAGTACATTATTGAAAAGTACGGACTGTCTTAAAGTACGCTTAGCTGTAGTAGATTCATTTGGAATTACATTATTTTCTTCTTGTCTTTTTCAGTTTTCAGGTAAATGCGTGCTTCTCCCTTCTTTGCAGCTCTGCACAAATCACAGTTCTATTCATGGGCAGTAAAAAAAAAAAGAAGAGTACATTCTCTATATACTTTTTCTGCCTATTGTTAATCATTAGTGGAGTAAATCCAGGTATGTAGTTAGGATTTTCAAGTTACTGAATTCTTAATCTTACAAGCACAGTAGAGCTGCACCAATAATTTGTTTGCAAGTTTTGACACTGTTTGACCAAACATGTCTGTACAACATCCAGGAATTTAGTAGAATGAATGTATTTAACTAATGTCAATACATACAATTTAGTAGGTTTCATAAGTTCATGTAGATTTTCAGACATTGCCGTTTCCAAAAAATTACATTCCAAAGCAACTTAGTACTAATAATATATACAAAGCACAACAGTAAGTTCAGCCCCACAGATCAGTGTTTGGTTAAGTTTAGGCAAGAAAAGCATTTTGGATAATGAAAGATGGTGGTTATAAAATAATACTTTATTGTCCTCATGGGGAGATTTGTGGTAGACTTCACACTGCAAGAGCAAAGCATGAACTTCTAAAGAAAATTACAGATTATAAGAAAAATGTAAACAGTTAAATGATATTGCACATACACACTGACCAGACAAGTCACAACAACTTGTACAGCGAGATCTTGTTTTTTGATGGAATTGAATTGCATTGTCAGGGAACATCTTACTGATATGTATCAATATATTTGCAGTTAATTGCCAATGTTATCATTATCCATCATCCATTATCCACATTCTCAAATGACCCATTATCGTTATTATAATGTTAATGGGAAATGTCATTTGGTTTGATTCTGTTCACTATGAAATGGCTGTAATAGCTAAATCATAATTGCCATAACTATTAAAATTAATCTGAAAGTCAACACTTCAATCACATCTTACTGTCATATTTCAGATCCATTGTGGTGGTGTATAAAATCTGTGACTGCCCAAATACTTCTGGACGTGAATGTACATTGTGAAATGGTCTCTCTTATGTCACAGAAACAGTAGCAACAGCAGAAGACCACAACACAGGATCTTCTTCCTGTATTGACTTTTTCCCCTGTGTCGGACACGTGTGTGGCCAATAAGCAGAGTGATTTGAAGCGCCGCATATTGCATTTTTCTGTGTGAAAACAAACTGAAGCAAATGGAAACTTTTCTACAAAGTTTAAAATCTCATCAAGTGGTTCGTGCTAGAGCACTAAGGAGTGAAAATTCCCTTAAACTAAGGCCTTTGTAGCATTTCCACTGGGACAAACTCACATCTGACTTCCATATTTTCCTCATGTTAGCAAGAACTCTGGGCCACACTATCAGGAGTCATTTTACTTTTTTCTGTTGTTGATGCCAGTATGAGTCAGATCCACTGAAGATTTGTTCTGGTAAAGGTGCAAACTGAAACCCACCATGACTCACTCTGAATTGTTGCAGTTTTTTATTTTTGTCAGGGACTTTTATGTGGCACCTGTCAGTCCACCAACATATCATTTACCTCAAAACTGGCAAACTCATTTTGTACAAACAAAAACCTTGGGGTATCAAGTGGAGCAGTGACTCAGTGGCACCACATCTGATCATTTATGATACTAGAGAAATTGCTCAGTGCTCCCTACATACAAGAACGTCAATTGTAAACTGTCTTGTGGCTGTAGGCTCCTTGATACCCGATCCACTGCTGTAATGGAGATTACAACAGTGCATATTTCACTGTAACGGTAAAAACACCATTCCACAGGAACAAGCAGACACACACAGTGTGAGTGTGCACAACAAAAGGGTGGAGTCGGCGCATGGGGATTTTTTTTCCTTACCCGAGGGGATCAGATGACTTGATCCAAGGTGAGCTTTCCTGGGAATTACGCAGGATCACGAACCACACAGGGAAGAGGATTCCGGGTTTGAAATCGTATCCGATGCTAATTCCAGTAATATGATTTTTATTTGGTAACCTCTGGAAGAACAACTTAGTTTATGTGCTGCCATGGAGCGCACCGCAATGGCCTCGCCGCGCATTCAGCCCTTACCGCGAGCAGCGCGTAAAAGCGAGTGGCTCCGGAGCGCCCTGGCCCATCACCACTGCCCTGATCCCAGCGTAGAGAACGAAATAGTTGTCCTGGCCACTGGAATAGACCAGTACCTGCAGGAGGTCTTTCACCACCTGGCTTACACCAACAGAGATGACACGGTGTCTGCAGAGGACTTTACCGCGCTGTGCGCCGTGCTGGGGCTCACCGGGTTAGGGCACATGAGGATGAATGGAAAAGAAAGTCCTGGGGATGGAGAAAAAAATGAAGATGAAGAATGTACGGATGTGTGTTCTGGGCTGCCATGTCAGCTGTCCTTTAAAGAGTTCCACTCGCGGCTTTGTGGGTACTTCCGTGTGCGCAGTGCGCATAGAGGCACCGGAGAGTGTGCCTGGCGCCTGCCCGTTTCTGAGGACACTGAACTGGTGGAGAGACAGATCCGGCTCCGGTGGCCGCGGTTCAGGAGGAGAAAGTGCGTCAGTTTCGATCTGGCGAGGGACCAGAGTGGAACTATGAAAAGAGCAGTTAAAGGTCGAGATAAAGATAACCGGGAGGCAGGTAAATGAAATGGTTTACTGATGACCTTTTAAATCATTTTACTGCATAATCTACTTATCATTTATTGTTTAGAGATTTTCCCCCACCTCTTTCATCTCTCCTATTCAGATCATTTACATCAGTACAAATGCTCAGTTACCTGTAAAATCCCTGCTTTCAAAACGTTCTTTACTGAAACATTTGCATTTTCATAAAAGTAAAGTATTAGGTGCAGAAAAAATAACCCATGTGAGTGTAATATAATATGTAATACTGTAATATAACAGTGCTGTAACTGTTCTGTACACTGCATCATATTTTATCAGCAAATCCTACGTTTAGTATGTAAAATGTAGTACTCAGTACTCAGTAGCTACAGCTGCTAGATGATGTGTGTGAGTAAATGTACTATATTTAACTATTACTCAATATAAAAAAGTAACAACATAATCTAGTCTGGCAAACATTCTGATGACTGAACTATTGTGAAGATTTGCAGGGACTCTGTTTCACTTTCATCTCATCACATCTCCTTCCTCCTGACATTTATTCCTCTTTCACAGATGAGGCATCAGCCCTGAGGGAGCTGGTGGAGGACCTCCGTGCAGCACTGCAGGGGAGCGATGCTCGCTGCCTGGCCCTGGAGGTGGCGCTCCGAAGGGAGAGGAACCACACTATCTCTTCTACCTCCAGCTTTGCTTCCTCAGTTTCATCCCCCACAACGTCTATCACCTTCAGACAGGGAAAACTGGTGCCAACACACATCATTAAAGGACACTGCGGTGGTGCTGCAGGTGACGGGGCGAGGAGGGTGGCGAGGAGACGGGACATCAGGGATCCCCTTCTGAGGGAACTGAAGTTGATCCGTTCCTCACGTGACGGGCAACTGGAAGAGGCCATGAAATTCAATCAACACCTGGAAGAGGAGCTGCGATGGGCGTACCAGGAGGTGCGCAAGCTACAGGGGGTGGAAGCCGCACTGAGGAAGGAGAATGCTCAAATCAGGTTGGAGTCTGTTTTCATTCATACAAGTTGAGTTTAGTGGATGTTTTTTTAATGGAAGAACAGATCGCTGTGAGATTAAATAGTGTGATGATATTGGATGATCTCACCTCAGGAGGAGGGCAGAGGAGGCCAGGGAGGCTCTGAGCATGGGACTGCAGCGAGTCCGGCTGATCCAGGAACAGGCTCAGTCTGTGCCACAGCTTCAGTCCAGGATCACCCAGCTGGAGACCGAACTGCACCAGTACAGGTGGGAGCACTGTGTGGCCTTGAGTGAGTGACAGAATCCAGTGCAGTGGTGTGTCCGCACGTCCATTTACACATCATTTGCCTCTCTGCTCTGCTGATTTGAAATTCAATGTACTACAGATAAAGTTACACACAATGTCAGTAGTAGAGACAGATAAAAGGAATTCATTTCAATTTCTTCATGCTCTGACAGATAAAGTTAACTAACAACATGGGAGCTGGGAGACCAGAAACACAGCTACAGTGAAAGGAGATATTAAACTCATTCACAAGGTTGGCAGAAACACAGCTCCAAATGAACACTAACTTTGCCATGGAGCTGCAGGATGTAGAAATAGGCATGTA
>OMLM01008276.1:0-15654 GCA_900302695.1 Helostoma temminkii
TGGATGTTTAAGCAGTTTAGGAGCAACAATAAGGCCTCAAACAAGTGACAAAACAAATGACATGTACATGTGGAGGTGATTAAGCTCACTCCATGTTACTGAAATGCTACTGATCACACAAACCACTTTCATGGTTTCCACAGTAGTAATCAAGCATGGTGTCTGTGGAGGAATGTGTACTGCTCTGCGGCTCTACTGTATTCCTGTCTGCATGAGAGAAGATGAAGTATTGTAAACATGACAACGTATAAAAACATGTTGTGCTAGAACTTTGTTGGATTGTTGGTCATTTTGACCAACTGTGAACTGTGTTTGGGGCTCAACTGACTGTTCATAGCCTTGTACAGTCACATCACTTCATCTCACTTGTGTGTGTATCTAGGGAAGGTTTTGCAGTGCTCATTCTTTCCACCACCCCATCCATGCAGTGAAATAAATCAGCTGCCTTATCAGAAGAAAAATATTCAGCGAGAAGCTCTTTCACTGGGTAGTTACATAGTTACAGGTGGGAGGACAGATACATTTTGACAGTTGATTTAAATCAAGCCGATGCAAGAAATGAGAATAAGGTCTTGGATGCCTTTTGTTCAACATGTTGCTTTTATAGTTCTGTACATGTCATATACAGTACATGTTAAGTGAACGTACATTAAAGCTGGATCTCTCTCACTTGAAACAGCTTGACAACTCAGGATGAGACATGTCATTTTGCCTTGCTCACTGATTTCCTTGCCACCCTCTGCCTTTTTTTCTGTATTCATTAGGGTTGTAATTCCCATTATTGTGGACAATATGGAATAATAATAATAAATAATCCAGTTAAACTGCAGCCTACAGCTGGGTATTTATAAAATGCAAACAACCTAAAATATTAAAATCAACTTATAATAAAATATGTCTTCTTATTTCCCCAGATTTGCACATTCTGATTGATTGTCATGCATGTACTACAAATGTGAGGTTTTGTGGTAAATATACTCTTCCATCGCATGCCTTCCAGTGAATGCTAGCACACCAGTGACTTGACATTTAGCTGAAATGTTTCTGAAAAAAGAGAGCAAGTGTGCTTATGTGTGCGAGCGCGCGCATCTCTGAGGCTGACTCGATTGCTTGCATCAGAGCCGAATTCCCATGAGCTTGGTTTTAAGAACACCCTCGTACAAGGTAAACACTGTGTTACCATAGAATCTGTAACTATGGAAGGAGACTTGGCTTTAACTTTACACAAAGAAAAGACAGGAGGAGAGCACACACACTCAAAACTAAAAGGTGGAAAGATATTTAATTTAAAGCTGTTAATCTTTTACCTTAATTTCTTTGTAACAATTTTTCCACCAGCGACTTTTACGTAATTACACTGAACTGAGAAGTTCAGAGAGAGTGTGTGTGTGTGTGCCTCCTTCGTCGACATCCATGATAGCACAACTAATAAAAAAGGCATTAGTTGGTTTAGTGACGACTTAACCGGCCATGACGAAGTTATACCGTGCATTTTAATTAAAAAAAGAATATTCCTGTGGTTTCAATCTCACTGAGAATGATAGATATTTATGTTAATACTTCTAACAAGGCGGGAGGTTGTGTGAATATTTCCATCTGTGTACATACATTGTATAATGCGTGGGTGTGTGGGGAGCACTTTACTCTGCCCATCCATGTAAACAGCTGAGGCTCTTGGCTACATATACAGCCGGGGTCGCACACTCCATTTAACTTTCATGCAGTAGCCAGATGAACCAGATGAATAATATCCTTGTAGAAAAGAAAGTAGCATCTCTTATCTGGTCACATACGTCTCCCATAAACAAACACATGCATGCTTAAGTTTAGTAGCTTAGTATTTTAATAAACTTGGCAGCCTACACTCTGGTGAATATCACATTGATCGGAAGAAATAAATGATAAATGCACACATGCAAACACACACACCGCAGTTAAAAATAAATCAGGGCGACATGGTGACAGACTAATAAAACATGTTAGAGTGCAGAGGGACTGACTCGAGTCTAATCCACTGACTTCTGAGAAATGGCAGTATGAATCCTGTGAATAATAAACCCAAATGCTGATGTGCCTACAGAAATATGTGTAATATTCCACTGTTTGTCAAAGTGCAGTGCTTGTTCTTTTGTATTCAAGCTTCTATGGTATTGTGGATGTGTCATACTTGAATAGTACTGAATAAGATAATTAGTATTTAGTTTCATTCAATAGTAATAAGACTTAATCTTGATATTGTATGCATATCAAAATGTATTTTATTTATCTGACTTTCTGGCTTTAAATTAACATCCTTATCTGTCTTAAAGTTCTGCTGTTCTTCATGTGTTGCAAAAATTAATCATTCTGTTTAATGGGCTGCATTAGGCCCTTTGAATGTTTGTTGTGCTTGCTGGATTGTTACCCAAAGCATAAATCACCCTGCCTTCATACATTTAGGACTTTTTTTAGGAGAATTTTTGTTACTTGCCACTTATACCCACTTTTTGCACTGACTTTGGCAGCTGTGTGCAGGTGAGAATCTTAAAAAGATTTAAGCTTCTCTCTCAAGCTCTCTGTTTTTACTCCTCACACAGCTACTTCTCTCTCTTTTCATGTGCACCTTTATCCCCATTTGTATGACTCATTTTGATGAGACTACAAAGACAGTCAAAGGATAAAACCCTGCCTCCTTGATCTGAAGAGATCAAGGAAGCAGAGTGATGTGTGATGCAGCCAGGAGGTTATGGTGGTAAGCTTGTCTCCACCTGTTAATAATGTAATAATTCACTTTCGTACATCTATAATTTGTTTACATTTAAAAATCTTGTAAAAAAAATTCTATAATGCTTACTTAATAACATACTGTAAACAGACATAGTTTGGTGTTGAGTGCTTAGAGTTATTGGAAGAACCTGAGAACCCAGTGTGAAAATCCAAACGGAAAAGAAATACTGACACCTAGCTCTCAGGGTAGAAGTGCATGGACAGCCATTTCATCCCTAACATGTTTATGCTTCCCTGGGCAAGACACTGAACCTGAAGTTGCCCTAGTGCCCTTGGAGGATTAATAAAACATTTCAATAACATTTCAATCCTTGCCAAAAAAAAGCTTGTAATTACATAGATACATTCAGGACATTAAATTGGCATTCTTAGTGCAGTCAGCCAAACAGTCCAGAGTTTTCATGCATCTTAAATTACAACTGGCTACAAGCCTGCTGCTCTAACCTTTAGGTTAAGTGGCTAATTGTGAATCCAGGGACAAAGGGACAAGCGGTCTACAGTAGAGTCTGGGTGGCATGTTGACCGCTGAACAGCCAAGAGGATTGGTGCTACAGCCTGGCCCGCGTAGACAACATCCCAGATTACCATCAGCTAATCAGGGCTGAAGCTATGCTGCAAAGGTGACAGTGATGGATAGGAATGGTGACCTACAGACTGTGGGGGATGACCAATCACAGGAGACAATCTAACTTCTCTGCTTGGTTAACATGAGAGAAAAAGCCTTCGTAGCTTTTCAGCTGATCCAGTCGCAGTAACCTTGGATGTTCCGAGACACACATCTTGACAGTGCCATGTCATATTTAGTAATAATGTGTAGGGGTCATCCATTCATGTAATGTTAGGTATTTTCTAACAGGTTGTCCACTGTTATATTATCAAGTAATGGTGATACTTTTGTTGGTTTACTGTATTTTTGCCAAGTATATAAAATAGAAGTTATGACAGCTAATGGCATGTGAATAACAGTTGAACATTATTTTAACCTAATGTGAAGTATAGCAAATATTTGTATGTGTTTTGGATTTAATGAGAAAAGCTTCTGCTTCTCCACTGGCACTGCAGCCAGTATTAGTATCAGTAAAACTCTTAATAATAGACATAACCCTTGTAAGTTGACCAAAGCCAGCGCCACTGATCTGAAACTACTAAGGATCAATACCACTTGCATCGATCAAGTGTACTTGACATAAAGCTTGCCATTGAGAGTTAAATTACATGTCCTTAAAGTCCTCCAAGCTGTGACGTAGCTATGTCCCCTTGATACATCCCATTCAGAGGAACGATCTCTGCACTGCTGAATAAAAGCTACAAGGATCTTGTGAAGAAATCCTGAGAGTAGTCGTCCGCAGTGTTGGCAGGTTGACCCTCACTGCCACACATCTGCAACTCGACCTGTCCCCATAGTCAACTCAGTGCGGGCACCATCGCCTCCACCAGTGAAGCAGAACAAAGGCACAGAGAATGCATGAGTTGCCATCCATTCAGCAGGACTGAGCTGCTCGCTTTGCCTCGCCCTCACCTCTCCTGCTTGGCTACACAGGCCTGACCCAAATATGACGGCCCCGGATGGAACATGGTTTTAGCAGCACCCGGAGAAGTGCCAGCTTTTGCACTGGCTCTTTTTTTCCCTTTAAATATGCTGATATCTTCTCAGCCTTTCTTGCTCTAGTAATCTTTTGATTTGTGTATCCACCTGTGTTTTCACTCTGTCTGACTTTGCCACATTTCTCATCTGCTCTCTGTCAGATAGCTGGATGCTTAAGCTGATGGTGGCATTATAATATTACCTTGAAATGTCTCAAATGTTCAACTTATCTTAATGCCACAGCTCTTATCTCCCTGTACTTAGTCTGCTAATATGCCAGCTCCTAGTGAAGCAAGCTTTCTAAATGAGATGCATCTCTTTCCTCTCAAAATCCAGGAGCCGTCTGTTCAGTCAATTGATCTACTTATTCCACTTTATACTGTAAAAAAAAAAAAAAACACTTCTACACTGGGACTTCATTTCATGGCTTTTAGCTTCACAATATAGAAAATGTGTCAGGTAAGACAGTGATGGAGTCAAGGAGTGCTTCTTGAATAAGGTTTGTATTGTCGGAGTAAAACTATTAAACCAAACGTCAATGAAACAACCAGCTCTTATATAAGCATGTCTTTCAGTCAGTTGTATGTCTTATATATAGTAACCAAACAATAACTAAATGCAGATGCACCTGTAACAATGGGGGTTTGGTTCATCTGAAGGGCATCTTGTCTTGAATTCCCCTTTGAATGAAAAATGCAGTCATGCCAGCAAAGTAACAGTGAGTAATCAACATCTGACACATAATTGGAATTTTATTTGTAAAAAATTTGGTGGGAAATCTAATTCATTTAAAAAGTAGCTCAGTTTGATTGAAGTGAATATGTTGCATTAGAAATGTGTCTTTAATAAGCACCTGGCCATGAATTGCATGAACAGTCAGCTTTCTTTACATTTACATTTAAGTCATTTAGCAGACGCTTTTATCCAAAGCGACTTACAAGTGTGGGACTACTATGGGTATCGGTGTCTTGCCCAAGGACACCTCAGCACGTAGCCAGCAGGAACTGGGAATCGAACCCACAACCCTGGGGTTGGAAGACGACTGCTTTACCAACTGAGCTACATGCTGCCCAATTGCTTTCTGTTGTGTAAATCAGTGATGCAGTTTCCTTAGACATGCTTTCACACGCTATTTTATCTTATTTATTAAATATCTCTAAATTATTATGTCTCTAAATTAATAAATTTTCTCTAAATGCAAATTAAGGCAGAACCGTGGGCTGTTAAACACAGAATAATCGTGCTGAGAGGGTGACTGAGAGCTGGGAGCAATTGAGCTGTCAATCTTAGTTCACGGATTTCATTCTTAAAATACCCGGTGTCCATCAACTGTTCTTTCCCATGTTTATTCCAGTGTGACTAAAGTCTTAGTTACTCACCACTGAATGCTCTGACCTGAAATAATAGCGGATTGAGGGGTAAAGTCTTTATTTAATGGACATTTGCACTGCTTTTACGAGGATCTGACCTCTGACCTTTTTTTATCTAATTGTGCCTGCAGCACCATGTTACTCACAAACAAAAGTTCAGTGATCCTATAACCAGTAACCGCCTCATAATATGTTTATAGAAACATAAAGACTTAATGGACTCAGAATAGCTCAATAAAACTACAATAAATGTAACACTTTCTTAATTTAGATTGGATTCTTAGTTTGTTGCTGATGTAAAGGTCACATAAATTGTAAAGGACATAAATTATCTTCTTCTCAAAAGTTAGTTTGTCTCCTCTTTTCCATAAAGATGAGATGTGGCATTGCCTAAAAAATAAGATAGTGCAGAAAGGTTTTCAGCTTAGGAGCTGAGGAAGGGCTGAGCTGCTTTTAATTGGTGTCAGTTTAATTTATTTTGACACAATGAGAGAGAGGGACCCGTGTTCTATGTCTGCACAATACTAAGAATAACACAACAAAGCCTTGCTTGCATTGTGCTTATTTAATTTCCAGTGTGGTGTTAAAATATATTAGACATAGTTTATTAGATATTATAGAGACACACATCCACCATTTTGACATACTCTTGTCTCCTTTTTTCCTATGAGCACTGTGATATAAATACATATTAATATTGAAGCAAAAAGTATTACTCTCTCTTACTTACTACTTAATGTCCCTGTTTATCTGTCACATTTAATTGGTGAAATTATCATTTTGGATTGAAATGGTCTGTTTCCAAGTGGACACATCATCCGTCTGTCAGAGCCTTCATAAAGCTAATTCCAGATTTGTGGACTGTGGCTGTTATGATTTCTATTCACAGGGAAAGGAAATCAGGTGCTATACATCGTTACTTTTTGTGTAGTGATTAAGCAGTATGATCAAATCTCAAAGCAAGGGCAGCACAACAGTGTTTCCAAGTTGTATGTTTTCTCCCCTTTAGTAAAGAAAGAAAACAAAGAAAACAATGTCAGTGATTGGCTGGTCTTTGGTGTTAAAGAGTCCTGTTTTTTAGTTTTATGTGATGATTTGGTGAATCCTCTTACGCCAACCTGATCATGACATGTCCTCACTCTGGAAAGCTAACAGCACTTTTTTGGTACTAAGTAACTACTTTTCATGAGTTATTTCTTCAGCTTCAGCTTTATACTACTGTCTGACATCTTAGTCACGGGTCCTTGTTTGGTCATTAGCTAACACAATCCCATTAGCTTGCCCATAGTCATCGTTCTCCAGTTGTGGCCCTTGGCAACCGTATACATGAATGGGAATAAATAATCCCATGGCTTTTCTGGACTTTCCAAATTATATTGGAGCGAACGGATCAAATTCAGATAAGAGTCCATTTGCAAAGCTTGTAACGCTCAAAAATGTTTTGTAGCTGCTCATTTTCTATGACAAACATGCTTTTTGCTATTTGAAGCCAGCAGTATAAAATGTAGCAGTAGTGGTTGCACACAAAATCTCTTTAAGCACTGTGAATCACAATTATATGCCATATGAGTGCTGTATGTCACTGCACAGACATGTACCTCCATGATAATATATCTGTAAATATGGGAGTAAGAGAACGTCAGTTGTGTGCATTTTTACCTGCGCTGCCCTCATTAGCTCTGTGCTGCAGTGACACATTGCCTCTGGCAATCGGCTACCACTACGTTGTAGGCGAATAAGGCTATGCTAGTCTGTGTCCTAAAGCATCGCAGTGCCAAGGCCCATCACTGTCAGTGTAGTGACATGAGTGTGTGTGACAGGACAAAAACACTGCAGAGAAACTATATACATGACTTCCTGTCATGCAGATGCTACTACAATATGACTAGGCCAAAGGATGTTGCAGCAATGCAGAATAACTGATCAGTTTGTGTAGCTGGCTGGTTTTCTCAGATTTCACATATACATCATTGTAAATTAATGTAATTTGTTTATAGAGAGCATACATTTGGTTATATGGTTATATAATTAGATGGTTTAGTAACAATCCACTCATGCTTTGATGAATCCTCCAACAAAATCACATTAGATATTTTTTAGTACCAGATGGAAGCTGTGAAAAGTTTAAAATATTGATGACACGAGGCCTCTCTCACATCCAGACATGTTTGTGCTGTGAGCCTGGAGGCAGCTATCCAATCCAGCAGAATAATGGAAAAACAGCAACATGATCCCATTTTCTCTGAGTTTCAAAATTAGGCTCCAATAAACATTATTAACATTTAAACCGCCTTCAGAGCTGCAGCAATTGTCAGTTAACCCTAACCCAATCAATAACAATGACTGGTTTATTAATTTAGCAAAACAGGAAAACATTTGGTGATCTCAGTCGCTCTGATGTGAGGATTTGAGGCATTTTTGTGCTCTGCATAACAGTAAATTGAATATACTTGATGGCACAGCCCAAAGACATACAGTTAGGTCTGTCTCTACAGAATATGTCAGCCTTGTGATAGACTGGCGACCTGCCCAGGGTGTACCCTGCCTCTCACCCAGTGACAGCTGAGATGGCTCCAACACTCCTGGACATATTAGTGGATCGGTACTGTATACATGTACTTTATGGCCAAAACCAGATTAGTCAAGACAAAAACTGGCTGATTTATCAACTAATGAAAATAACTGATTAACTGATTTTTAATAATAAACTGAGTCTAGCTTTGAGGTCAGGTCCGAATGTCTAAATTCTCAGTCATGTAAAATACTACCCCAACAAACATCAATGCAATGTCTTATTTTTGTGTTTTTTTTTTTTTTCTTAGACAGTTTTTGTTGGTCTGTGGGGTTTCTGGAAGTGCCAAAGCCATCTGTGACAAGCTGTCCACAAACTGCTTTCTGCCAGCAAATGTAAGTGGGACTGTATGCATAGTTCAAGTCGACGTGACCTTTCAAAGCATCTGAACTCCCGCTGCATCGAAGAGAATATCCAGCCCTGTAGGATGTAGGGACAGACTCAAAATTTAAAGTAGGCGTATAACTATTTGGTATGAGTTGTTAAAGCCCTGTCTGAATAATAGTAGCAACAATAATATTAATAATGGGATTTATATTCCAATATATTCTGCTTATAGGACAGTGGTAGCAATCGGATCAAAACACTTCTGTAGTGAAGGTGAGCTGTTCTGTGATGTACCCCACTTTTGCAAATTAGGCCTTTGGTGATGACAGAAATAGCCAAATAAGACACGAGCCCATCATTCCAGCAGCATGTGGTTCTGCAAGGCATTGGTTTTTCAACTTGTTTTTGATATCAAGAATGGAGGAATGCTTCAGATGTCCCAAACATTATGATTGCAAATTTAATCCCTTTTGGGAGATGATCACAGCATCTAATGATAATTTCCACAGATGTGCCTGCTAACGAAATCTCTAATTAGAAAAATGTTTGTAACTGGCTGGAAAATGCTGAGAAATAATGACTCATGACTTAGTTTCTTCTGATGCTTTATCAACACCCACAACTAAAAGATTTGTTCTGACAGTCCAGAGATATTCATAGAGATGCTAACGTGCAGGGTCAGCAGCAGACTGGCAGCCGTGCACTCAACAAGTTGCTCAAGGACACTTCAGCAGAACACATGGTTATCGTCAGGAGCTTGAGCCAGAAACTTCTAGTTGAAGATTGATTCAATTTACCACTGTACTGTAGTCTGACAGAGACTGTACTATAAACCATAATCCACAGACTGTATGCTATAAATGACCTGTGGGTACAGTCTGGGTGACATCAAATGAAAAACCTCAACCGTCAGATTTGTGACGGTGCTGGTAAAGGTCAAATAGTTTGGGGGCTGATATCTTTGCTTGTGACACAAAAACAGTGGTTCTAATTCATGCTGTGAGAAAGGTTCAGCTGCGTTGGTTTTCACATCTTGCAAACAAAGATGGTCTGGAACCAAATTCTGTGTCAGAAATTTAGGATGACGGTCTCGTAATGTGACCTGATGTCATACCAAAGTTTATTAGAACTATGTTGAACAGTGTGGCTGGAAGTAAATTTTTTAAAGATTTCTGAAATCTCTCAGTCTGCACTGTAGGTACCTTCTACAACTAACAGTCATTTTCTACGCTGGCAATTTGTATTTTGTTACTTTAATGGGCCATAATGATCTTACTCCTACAAGGGTCTAAAAATTAAGATTTCTGGGCTCCTGCTGAATCAGTTCTATCCACATTCTGTGTGTGTGTGTGTGTGTGTGTGTGTGTGTGTGTGTGTGTGTGTGTGTCTTCCAAGTAGGGCTGTGCCATATTCATCATCATCATTCCTCCTCTGCAATATTGACAGTGTAACTGCATCATGATGTGGATGGGAGATGGTGACAGATGTTATATCAGCAACAATAACAAACTCCTTTAATGCAGAAGGTTTTTGTTTTCCAGTGATGGTAAAAGAAATGCTTTAATGAACTGACACAGGTGGTGCTACTGAGCCAAGGACACACCAGACCAACCTGCTGACAAGGAGTGATTGATGAGAATCACCTAATTGGTTTACTTTACTTTAGTTTTGGTGATTTCCAGGCATATCGCTGTATGTTTACATGGCTCTTGAGACTATCTGATATAGGTTATAATGCTAATTTTGGGTGATGATATAGCAACATGTTATAAAACCGCCTGGGACCAAGAAAGCAGCAAAACATTTAAGAATGAAGACCAACAAAATATCTATAACTGATCATTATTCTTAAGTATCGTTTATATTTATTATCATTTAACCTCAAAACGGTTCGTGCATTGTCAACATTTACTCTTCAGACGATAAAAGACAGAAAACAGAATGTCCGGTAAATTTCAGATACTCTTCACAAAGCGCTTCAATCCTGGTTTGTCCTTGGTCAGAAATCTTTTGAAGTATTTCTTTCATGTCTACGTGTCCTTCACTGAACAACTCCTTTTATGCTTATGTGCTGTGAAAAAAACACGTTTCCCCTTTTAATGAGTTAAATTACCAAACCAGGATGAGCTGCATGAGCCTACTTTGGAAAAAGTAGTCCAGTATTTTACCTCTCATCACACTGGTAGAGTGAGACATATGTGAAAGCATTGAGGTGGACAAAAAAACACGCTTACTGTGATCGCTACTGATGGGTTTCCCTGGCAACTGTTACTTTCCTTGAATTATATTTTTACCAATCATCTGCTGTCTGAATTCCACCTAGGCGTGTTTTCTTGAGAAGAGGGAGCACAGACACTAATGAGAAAACACTTTTCCAGCAGGGATCTGCTGCACGACAGTGGCTGGCATCATTTCCCCAGCCGCACTCCCCCACAGGCCTAAACCCATAGTTAAATCTGTAGAAGGAACTTAATGCACTCCATTCACCACCGACGGCTGATTTACACCAATTATAAAACATTAAAAAACACATCAATACGTAAAACTTACAGTTTTTATTCATTAGTTTGGATGATTTATGTATCTACTGTACATCAACATCTTGTTTTCTACCTTAGTGACCTTGAGCGAAAGACAACAAAGCTAACACAAGAAAATGGCACTGAAAATCTAAATTCTCTGTCTTAGCGTAATGTGCGTGTGTGTACATGCACATGACATTCTAATATAAATGTAATGTAGTTTTTATATGTTGTTTTAAAGGGCCCAAATCAACCCTGTTTTAACGCTGCACACATCTGTAGTAAACATATTAGCATAAAAGCCTCAGCAGCTTGTAAGACAGTTCAAGTAATTTTTCTCTTTGCATTGGAGGCCATGTTCGCAGCTCTGATGTCTAAACACCTGGCACTGACACATATCAGCTCAATTTGTAGGCATTTGGTCATTTAAAATTTGGAAAAAAGTCCATAATGGCTATTACTTTTCATTCTTAGAGGAACATATATTTAAAGTCAGCCCAGTTGTTCTTTTTAGGCTTTTCATGTCAGGTGCCATACAGAACCACACTGCATAATGTAATCTAATCAAAACTGATAAACATACTGTACTTGTAACACCTCTACAAAGCCAGTGATGTTACATCTGCATTAAGGGCTTATTATGCTGTACAACAGGCAGTGTATTGGCATGTAGCAGTTGTATGTGGGTGAGTGCGGGTACGTGTGAGGGAACAAGGTGTGGGGTGTCAGCAGCTCCTGCAAGCTTCTATATTAGAGTGAATAGCTGGTAAAAAAAAGTTAGAGAGAGTATGTCACCGTTTATTGGCTTCGTGTGGGAGTCAGTGATAGACATTTGTTGCTCCTTGGCTAATAACACCTCCTAGCTCTGAGCCGCTCCGCCACTCAGACAGTTTAGTGCAGAGAATGGACGTGTCAGTCAGCTGCGTCAGACATTCATGAGATTATAAAGGAGTTTTATAATGTAAAATGTCATGCAGTGATTATAGAAGACATAATGAGGGGGTGTCAGTAATTACCCAGCAACATAATGTTCATCTTAACAGAATCGTTTCTAGATTTAGCTGCTGTGGTATTCTGGATGCATATCATGAGAAAAACGTGAGGATGCAGAAACAACGGATACTGTGCAGGTATCTGAGGTACTGCAATTAGGAGTTTAGTTAGTATTGACTAAACCTCACTGTTACTTTAGACACTCATATGGGCCATATTATGGTTTGTCATATTTTTGAATGTACTGCCAAGTCATTAATTATTTACAACATGAATATGTATAAGAAATTACACAAAAACAACACAGTATCTTGTGTCTCTGTCTGTTTTGCCGCAATATTTTCTTGTGGTTCCCAGTTTGTTCTCTGAACTATCCCATATATGCTCCTAACTGATAAACCTACGGCCCTTTTTGTGCAAAAATGTACTTCATTTTTCAGACTACCAGTACTTTGTGTTTTTATAAAGTGGTTGGTTTGTGGCTACTTTGTTCTTTGGGAAATTAAACAAAGTGTAAGGCCACAGTTGATACAGTTTGTTTCGGAACAGAAACAGCCTTAGTCCATCTTCAACTGTTTTCACAACCTGCCCAGTAGTTTTTCCTCAAAAACATTACTGTTTTTACTTCAGTAGGATTGTAGATGTGAAGAATGATTTGTCTGGTTTTTAGAAGTACGGGAAATGGTAACACTACGGTTTATGTATTTGATGGAATTCTGTGGTGCTCAGTCACTGTGGGTTTTGGTTAAAGCTCGGCCCAGCGGCAAGAGGGACAGGAGCTATAATGTTTCATGCTGAAAATCCCTTTAAACAAAAAAAAACATATGCATATTTTGGCTTTTTAAATGTTAACAAAATAATAAGATCCATGTCCATATACAAGCGTTTTTATCTTGTATAATCCAATCAAAACTGGATGTTTGAGATAAAATTTTATTTTATTAGTATATCAGTTTATTTAGTATTTTTTTTCCAACACATATTAATGATTCAGTTCCCTTAAAATCTCTACTGACAAAACCAAAATACACAGTGAGCAGAACATTTCACAGGTGAAAACTCTACTGATAATTGATTTACACCATCTGTTGGTTGTTCTCATGTTTCAAGCTGTCATGTTGCAACTCTTTAAATAAATTCTAGTGAGCACAGAAAAAGTTTTGTGCTTAAACCAGAGCTGCTTTATGTGGAGCAGACAATCTGATTACATTTTGGAGCACTTTAAGCCAACAAGATCACATTGATACAAGGTATGTTGTGTATAAATAGTCAATGGCTTAATTAAAAGATAACTGGTTTTTCTTATGAATATAACTCCAGAATAATTTGGAGTAGAAATGTCATACTTATTCTACAGGAAGCCATCACAGAGAAAATGATCTGATTAGTTTCCGTGTTCTGCTCCGTATATTTTTATATAAATGAGGTAAAATTGATTCTTTTTGAAAAGGTGTTGTAGCATTCTCGATCACAAACCACTAGCACTGTGAGCATATGTGTTCTTCTGAGAACGGACTAAGAAGGAAAATTTAGTTTGCAGTTTTTTTGCTGAAGGATTCGGTGATTCATTATTTAAATGTATTCAGGAAGATGTCTAACACTGTGGACTACCACAGCCTCAAGTAAAGAGACACCCACATCCACCCAGCACAAACAGAGCTCCACTCTGACATCTGCACCACCTCCAGTCCCAAACCACTGGATTGGAAACTATTTGCACATTATTTTTTGCTCACTTGTAGAAACCATAATGTAACTGCAAGTTGTTATTTCCAACAAAAGTCACGGAGCAAAGGAAATTACTCCTAACATGTTGTTATAGAGATGACAAGCTGTGCAAGCCCCAGAGGTTTGCTGCATCCTGTTTTCATCAGACCAGACTTGACAGATCACTGGATTCATCGTGCTAAATAGCTACGCATGCGCTGCTGCTTTTAATAAACCATCCAGATTCACATGAACCCGCGATTAATATTGAATCTCCCTGTTTTCTGATTGATAGAATGACCAACTGCAGCCATTTAAACACTTTATCTGCTCAACAATTTCCACATGACTTCCACTCTCCGTATTGCATCATTTGGTGCATGCACCCATGAATGAACTAACATCTTCAGTGAGCAGTGGTCTGCCTGCTCCATAGGATTAGACCAGGAGCCCCTGAGTGCTGGTGACAAACTGGAAACTAAAAGGCCAACAACATATGGCGCAGGGGCTTATGGGATTACCCAATTAACAAGGTGACTCAGAGTCCTGCTAATCTGCAAAATGTTCTGCTGGAGTATGGTCGGACTGTGACACATGGAGGGGAGCAGCGTCTTTTGAGCATCCACGACCCAATTAAACACACACAGCTCATGCGTTCTGTCAAGCAGTCGAGTCTAATTGTATTAAATGAAGCTGAATGAGGCTTTCTGAGGTGCTCCAACAAACTCAAAACGCAAAAGCTGCGTCTGCAAACCGGCCACCGGGACTAGACGCTGCCGGCAAGAGGTTCATTAGTTGTAATTATTCGGACACAACGCACAACCTTCCGCTGCGCTGTCACCTCTGCGCGCAAATCAAAAATGCGCGGTGCGCGGAGAGACGTGACGCACGATTGTGATGCAAATCGAGCGAGTGGACGCATTTTCACGCAGTGATACAGGGCAGGAGAATTTGAAACGGGCTGTGAATATCCAGAATTATTCAATAAAACTGTATTTCACCTGTTGTGAGCAGAGATTTGGTGCCGTGAAAATAAGTTTTCGTTATATAAGATGAGAAACGTCCTTTCGGGGACATTAGAAACGGACATATTATCACTGAGAGAACTAATCCCACAGGAAAGTCCAACACATCCACTCTCTTAGTGTTTAGTAATCACTTCATACGGTTCTAGAAGTTCTCATTCCCGGCTGTATCCCCTTCACATGCCCGTCTACCTGTCCTTCGTCTACCTGTCTTACTGTGGGATTACGATGAGGATGCTCACCTTGTGGGAAAGCGTTGGGCTGCACCACATACAGAAAAGTGTGCACCATGTGGAACAGAATCCCGATCGGTCCCGGTTCATAATGTGCCAGCGTCTCGTAAACTCCCGCAGGCACATAACCGAAATCCAACTTTCCCGGCGGAGGGAGTCTCCGCGGCTCCGTCTCCTGCTGGAGTTCTCCGGACGCTGAAAGCAGCGACAGCAGCAGGAGGATCCCAGGCTTATACATCGTGTCCAGTTTGTCTTGGAGTTAAATAAAGATGATACAAGCTGAAATGTGACTGTCTGGATTGTTGTGTTCCCCTTCAGACGGGGTAGGGAATAAAAGGGGAAGAGGCGAGAGTAAATGCAGAAAGTGTCCAGATGGACGGACCGCAGCTTTTTAAGTCCTGCTGCCCGCGGAGAGACTCGCTCCGAGCATCGCTCCCCGCGGTCTGAGGCTCCTTGGCGGACGCAAACCTGGTGATCTCTCCTCTAGTATCTTCTCTTCGATGCGTTCAGTCCCACCGAGATGAGCGCGCCTGTCGTCTCCGGTCCTGCATCTG
>OMLM01008280.1:0-19813 GCA_900302695.1 Helostoma temminkii
GCCCCCCCTTGAAAGTCAAGTAAATTTTATTTTCTATGTAGCAACAGATCACAACAGAAGTCATTTAGAGGTTACCTTTTTATACAACGTGCCTTATGGTATTTTAGTTACACAACAGCAAGTCATTTCTGTCTCTACATGGTGGCGTGTTTACAGTTCTCTGCTCTCTGTAACCCGCCCTAATTGCTATATTGCATATTATATTCCACAATACACTGAATTCCTATATAATATTCATGAATTCCTCTGTGATACACAGCCATAGTACCAATGTGTTTATACAATATTAACAGCACATGTTGTCAGTCCTAAACTATACAACTTCACCTGAATATAATCAGAACGTACCATCTGCCAGTCAAGATGTACACAAATGATTAAAAAGATCAATTCGTAGTTTAAATTATTGTCTTGGTGCGTCAGTGGCAGTAGGCTGGTAAACCTTTGTGAGTTATTTAACAGTGAATAAACAGTGCCTTACTTATGGTATTGTGTAATTTCTGTATAATGTGGTACCCCGTGTCTCTTGACACCTCTGGCTGAACCCCATTTTAATAAATGTGGCTTTTTGCTTGCAACCCTGGGCTTCTCTGAGCTATCTATGGCTCGCTAATGCTGAGTCCCACTCTCATCTTTTATATTTGGGATGTGTTGTGTGCTCTTGCCGGCCTCGCTCCTGCATTTCTGTTCCACTCTGCTCTTTTCCCACTCCACTCAACATCACTCTCCTCTCACAGCATCATTGTTCATCTTCACCCCTCTCCTCCTTTCTGCTCTGCGAGACTGTCGAGCACAATTACTGAGTCAGGATGAAGATGAGACACATATCTGTACCACCTCACTTTGAGCAGGGCGACGAAACAAGAAATGTATATAAACCGTTAGCTGACGAAATCAATGCGATTGTTAACAACATTTAGCAGTTAATCTGCCAGTAAATTTCCTAGTTGACTTTTTGTTGTATAAAAGTGTCAGAAAAAAACAGTGGCGTGGTGTGGAGACAATTTTTAAAGAAGCCAAGTGACCTCAAATCTATGTCTTATGAGGGAATATGTCACTTCTGCCAGATGAGTTATTAGAGCCCCTGCAGAAGCAGGACCTGCTATGTCACTCATGCAAGCACACACACCAGCCAACACTTTTTTACAACTCTCTTTCATACACACAGGTGGTCTTAAATGTCATTCGAGTATATGCAACTCACCACTTAAATATGCATGACTGGTCGCTGAATACAAAATACAGATCCAATTATTTGTAAAAGAAGCAGTCATTCACATATTTGCAAATTCAGGAGATCTTTAAGCTGTATGTATCAAACACATGGCAAACTTTGTTGCGTACGCTTGACATACACATATACGTCCCTATCATTATACAACATGAACTAAAAGACTAACAATCCAGAACCACAACAACTTTTGATAAGTAACAAATGCAGCTAAATCCCTCCAAGCAAGGTTAAAAAAATATTAGCACATCAGATATTCCACACACAGCTATACGGACAATTCAGTTATAGGAAAGCTGCAGAGAGAGAAGGCTGTGTGGATTCCACTCACACTTGTGGAAGAGAAAGACCATTCTCCTTCATGAAGTGGAAAATAACCATGTTGTAAATTAATCCCACTGGCCTTTAGTTCCTCCACAACAACAGAGTTAATAGATGCTTTTTTTATTTTCGTTGAACTTGGGCTACCAGCTAGCCACTCTGAACAGACATTATGTTTCCTCATTAAATATCAAAATGCCTCTACAAAGTTGTTGCTGTAGAGCCAGATTAACGGCACTTGACAATGTTTCTGATGTTACTGCTGTAAACCGGCTAAGGATGACGTTGACCCCATGTAATGATCTGACTGAGTGTGAAGCCCAAGGGCGCCTAGCTTCCCTTGGCATCCTCTTGACCAATCACAGTTCGACAGTGGCACGGTGATAACCTCATCTGATTGGTTAACCTTTGAGTTTTTTTTTCACCAAGGATGTGATATTAGTGATAGGAGTGCAGTACCGTGTTTCACCACACATTCACCACTGAACATTTAGAGGGGCACTGTTTTACTTATTCTAAAATACTCAGAAATGAGGGAGACATGACAGCCAGCACTAGCACAGAAGAATAACAGAAACTGATACAGGGTGTGTTTTTTTAAAAATGACAACTACGTTACAGTTTGAAAAAAGAGGGGAAGCCTGACTGAGAAAACACCACTGTGAAAAGTTACATTTATTATTTCCACAGCTCAAGTTCACATCTTTATATTTATTTCTTGTTTTGCCCAGTCCAATTCCAGATAATTGAGTCCACTGTCATAAATACCAAAGAGAATCATCCAATCCTCACTAAAAACAGGAGAATTTATTTTCGCTAATAACAAAATAATTACTTTTCTGTTGCTCAAGTGACATGCAGAAGTTCTATGTCATTTTCATCAACTAAATAACATTGAGGTACTCTGTTTCAAATAGCTGTAATTCATAAACTGTAAATGCCATATTTTTGTGAAACCTCTTAGCTGAAAGTCTACACTTTTAAAATCAATTGTGGTGGCGTATAAAGGCTAGATCTTAAAAACTCTCACTGCCCAAATACTTCTGAACCTGACTTTCAATGCAGCAAATCAATCAATGAATCAAAATAAAATAAACTGACAAATATTTATTTAAAATTGGTCCCTTTTCAAGCAAAACTGCTAAAAATGTGTTTGCTCAAGGCTATCAGAGAGGATTTAATTTAATTCTTTATTCATCCCTCACTTATTTCTCATCTAATTAGAGCCCCAGACAGACAAGGGTTTGGAAAACTATTTACATATCCAACCTTCCACTTGATATGATGATGAAGCTTAACAGTCTTAGTCTGTGTGGTGTGTTCAGCTGTATGCAAAAGTCTAGCTAAAAAGAAGCAAATTCAATATTACATGGATTTTTCAAGTGAAAAACAGTAAATACAAGCCAGCAGCAGGACACAAATGTTTCTTTTTATTTAAAGTAATTAAATATAGGAAAAATTAAACGGTAACTGTGCCATGCCAGTACTTAGTAGCCCACTCTTGGCAAATATCACAGCTTGCAAACACTTTTTGAGGCCAGCTAAGAGTCCTCCTGTTCTTGATTTAGGAATTTCCATCCGCTCATCCTGCAGATCACTTCAAATTCAGAGATATTTTTGGCTGCCTTGCATGCACAGTCTGTTTAAGATCTACCAACAGTGCTGCATGGGTTGTATTGAGTGCTTTTCACTTAAAAATACCCATGTGTGTCCAGACTTTTACATACAACTGTACAATTACAGTTACAGTAAACACATCATGTGTTGTTTTGGGTGTGGCCATAAAAAACGTTTCTCCTGTTTGCCAGAGCATGCCTCTCTTGCCCTATCAGTTCTCATGCAGACAGAGCTGGATGCACACCTTTATTGACTGGACCACACCTAAGTGTACATCTTACTGTATACTAGTAGCTTATATATACAATTTATAAGACTTAAGACTTATTAGTCTCCTTTCATGGAGCAGCGACTGGTTAAACAGGAACAGGATGGACATGGAAGGAGCAACACTACCACTGCTCAGTCTCCACTAACACCCGCAATGAAATGTTGATATTTTATGTGACTGGGAGAGGAATACATTCACCACTTTTGCTTCTTCCTCCATTTGCCGGTAGAGTAATGGTGAGTGATCAGTGAGTGATTATTTCTCTTTAAAACCAGCTGTCTTGGCAGATCCTCTATTGATAAGAGAAGAGACTCAGTAATGCAGCTCATAGAAAACTGAAGAGCAATTGAGTGTTATTACTATCATGACAAATCCCATCTGATAGGTGTTTATTAGAGCTAAGAGGGGGTCTGGAAGGAAAAGGCACAGGGAAAAAAAAAGATGGATGAAATGAAGCAAGGAGGGAAAAAAGAGAAACATGCTGTAAAGACTGTTCAGAGAAACTTGATGTTGCATTATGTGGAACCAATGCTCTTTTTGAGAACTACAGTTCCTCCAACACGCTTTTTGTCACGCCTTTTAACCAAACCAATTAGCCCAACACGACACAGTGCTGAAACCCACTACGCATCGATAAATCACTGTCTGCACTAATTGCAATTAAAATCCCGAGCAAACCAGGCGAGACAATAATGAGGGCTGAAGCTATTTACTCTTAACTTTTAATGGCGACTGCATGAGGTTGTGTTTATGTTGAAGTCATATCAGAAGAGCTCCAATCCACTTGAGGCCTCGTTCTGATTAGGCATGTGTGTAATTGGTGTTCGCCTTGTTTGGAGGTAAGGGGCTACAGCTCAGGCTCTTCTTACCTAGGATCTAATCAATCAAATCCAAACATCACATCTGGTAATTGGGCCATTACGCTCTTTGACAGACATTATTAGGTAACAGTAGGTGTTATTTTTCATGGTTTTTATTTAATTAAGAACTGCTATGATCAATAGTGTCCAATACAGATATGTGGCTGTACTGATTCATCCTTCTGCTAGCAGAGAATGAACTACTGTAATCTAGTGCAGTTAAATCACTTCAATAAATTTATATCGCAAAACAAAATAATTATAACACCTACGCCGTTATCTGAAGTTAGGAAATTGAAACCTCTACCAATTTATTATTAATACTAAAAATTAAATTATTAGCCTAGTTATTGCTGAAATTCCACTTAAGATGAGCAACTGAATATCATACATTCATTTGACAGTTTATTAGGTATAATGAGATAAATGGATGTTAATATACTGGTCATGATCAGAATTTATTTATTATGTGATGCTGTAAAATGTTAACAGCTGTTTCTATATTTTTCCTTGCTCCTTTTTACATCCAAATAACTACTGTAGCTAAATAACAGAAACATGACACTACAGTTAAACAGTCTCCAAAATAATCATGAGACCAATGAATTGCTAAACAGTCTGAAGAAAAAACAGCGACTTTTATAAAAGGATGATTTATTGCAGGACTGTTAGATTCCACTGTACTAGTCTTACACACATAATAAAGCAGTGAGTACTATCTTTGATGAAAAACTGTGCTTACTGAACCTCACTTGTCACAGCAAAAATATGTACATGTAAGCTTGATTTGGGATGATTCCCACATTTTGTAATTTAAACTGTACTGATCTGATATCTAGATTTTCCCTTGCCTGTGTTTCTCTTAGGCAAAGAATTATTTTTGTATCTTTTCATGAAGAGGCATTCAAAGGCCAAAGGAAGAACAATGCACCCACAGGTAGCTAAATAAAGACCCGTGGATCGCCTTAAATAAGCACCAAACTGCCAGAAAGCATGAATGGTTCAATCCTTTTGAAGACTTTAGCGGATGAAATGTGACAGACACTACAGTGCTGAAATCCAAACAAGATATCCAGAGCAGGCACCTTATTTGATCTATTCCCTCCAGAAATCCTTAGTTCCTCTGTTCTTGTAGTAAATTCATCAGAAGACACTCGTGTCGGACTGAACCATTATGCAGACACAAAACACACCTGCACTCTGTAAAGACACACTTACAAGACAAATACAGTGCAATGGATCATTCACTATACACTTGGCTCCACAAAGACAGAGAAACAGATCTTTTCTGTAAAAGGCTGCAGCTGAATGATTAACTGATGATTCAGTTGTTGCCCTTATTGAAATTACAACAAATATTTCCACAATCTATTATTTTGTTGATTTAAGTCTCTCTGAAATGTAGAAGTGGCATCTTGAAATAACTAGTTTATCTTGGCCAACAGCCAAGATAAACATTTTTTATGCACATATTGAATAAATAAGCCCACGGTGAGGCAACCTTTTACTAACATTCATACACCGCTTAACCACAACATTTAAAAGCACCTGCCTAATATTGTATAGTTCACCATTGTCCCAACAAACAAAACTCTTTAAGACCTCTAAAGATATCCTCTGGTACCTGGCACGAAAATGTCAGCAGTATATCCTTGAAATCATGTAAGTTGTGAGGTGGGACCAGCATGGATCTTTTTTTTTTCCAGGACAGATGCTTGATCAGATCGAGACCAGGGAAAGAGCTATGGATTCAATGGTAGTGAAATAAGACACATAGTGTAAAAGAAAACATGGAAACAACATGAAACGGATCAAATGCTATCAGTAGCTACAGTTCTTTACTACACTGTTATATACAATAACTGGGCTGTAGTAGTTAAACACATTCAGTTACTTCATGATGTAAGATTCATGTTGTTTAGTCTGATTGCAGGGAGTTGGACGCAAACTGTTTCGCGCGCACGCGTGTTTGTGTGTGAATGGTGACAAAATTTGGTCAATGAGCAGCCGCAGTTGACATAAAATGTAAAAAGGTTCTGGTGGAAGGAAGATGGCAGTTAAATGCTTTTGAATGCCATACATCTGGTGAAGAACTTTTTGTGCCATTATTATTAACACTACTATTGTTATTTAACACAAGGCAATAACACAGTGTGGGAGGCAGGAAGCACACACAGCAATTATCTTTAGTTGAAGCAGAGAATCGCACCATTAAATGACTAATTTGGCTTTTCTGTCCAAACTGCACTCTCTTCAAATAATTGGCTAAGCTACTGGGAATCATCTGACACAATAATAGAATATCAACGGACAAAAAAGGTCACCCTGAAAAACATAAAATCTATATTTTAAAGGATTTTAAAGGCTTTGCAACCTGGATGTCACTGAGACATTAGAGTGCAGGATTTAAGGATAATTACTAAATATTTCTACCAATTTGAAGATCTCACAGCCTGCCCTGACATTCCCAGAAAGGTACATGATACCTTTATACCTGTAACACATCAGTTCAGCATCTCACTGAAAACCTTTTCTAACCTGTGCACACTTTTCCACTACAAACAATTTAACTAAGGCAATCACTTCCACTGTCCCAAAGCATTCCTTCCACTACCTCAGTCTGGTGGCCAACATTCAAATTTATTTTAAAGTACGGAAGCCAACAATACGGAGCACGACCACACAAGTAATGACAAATACAAATCCTGTTTTAGTTGCAAAAAGAACAAATTCTGGTAAGAAATAGTAGAAATTGTCTACTCGATTCAGAGGAATCAAACCAACCAAAGACGAACCAAGTTCAAACTCCACGCAACAAAACTGCGTCATATAATTTTACTGCTATCTGTCTTAGGTTTTTGTGTCACTATATTCAGTATCCAAACTGAAGTTAATGAACCTGTGAGTGCATGTATCAGGTGTGTTTTGAGGCAGAGGGAAAGTAAGTACGTAACTTCATTGCCAATCACATTTTTGTTTAGACAAGGGAACGGATGTCAGACTTACTTGCTGTTAAAGACATCAAATAGGCTGCCTTGTGTCTTTCTCTCACTTTCCTACATAAGGCTTTTTTATTGTTGCAACAGGTAGGTATATGACTTTCCATTATTTAAGTAAATGTGTCTCTGAAATATATAACCAAATAAGGACAAATACTGCGGCATTACATTCATTCTGAGGACATTATTTTGCTGCTTTTTTTCGCCTCTGCTGTTTGTTATTTGATATAATTAACTGATAGGTCATAATGCTGATGACAGCATTAGTGTTCTTTCTTTGTTTGGTTCTGTTGGGATTGACCACATTTGGTCAGGGCTAACCGTTCTCGGACCTTGTCAGCTTGAAAATTCATTTAGTCATTGAATTTGTTTTTGGTTCTTCCATGAATCTATGAACATCTCTGCTGCATTATTCTCCGGTCAGTAACCTTTGGAAACATACAATCACAACAACAGTGGTGCTTAACGTTAGTCTGACACAGTACAGATGTCACAAAGGATTGTCCAGCTGTAAATGTGATGTCCAGTCAACCTAAATCGAGCAACTACAATAAATGTGGCTGTGGGCCACATTAAGAGAACTCCCTAAATTACACAGGCTTCATGTCATTTGTATTCTATTCTCCTGATAATCAGTAGCTAGACTGAAGCTTAGTGCTCCACGGGAACATGCTTGATATATTCACATGAAAGAAAAACTGAAAGTGCACCCGGTCCACTCAACCAGTTCAATCACAGAGTGAGGATGAAACACCTGTGGCTGTGCTCTCTTGAGGAAGCTCAAGCAAGATGTGATTTCTGAAAGAGACAGTCATATGACGATTCAAAGCTCCTGCTGGATGAAGAGCAAGGGTCAACACATCTTCCATTATGATAACTGCATAAAACATCAACAATTGTCCAACCCTATTCCATTCGTAGAGGTGAAAAACATTCTGAGATTATATGCATGCATGGCATTTCACAATGCACCACCCTGAATCTAAATTAAGACAGAAGTTCATGTGATTTAATTTGATTTGGTCGATTTTAGAGTTTTGTCAATTTCTGTTTAACTACGGCCCAAAACATGATAGGACTAGATAAAGTATAAATATCTGTGTGTCAAAAGTATGTGAACCCATGCCATCAGTAACCAGCATGGCCCCTTTTTGCAGTAATAACTTTACCAAAACAATTCCTGCACATCAGCTTAGAGGGGTTTTAGGCCATTCCTGCTCACAGCTTCAACTCAGGGATGCTGATTAGCTTCTTTGCATGAACCGCCTGCTTCAGATGGTTCTGCAGTATTTGTACAGGATTATTCTCAGGACTCCGACTTGGAAATTTGGAAAATATAAAATTACTTTTGCTTAAACAATGTCTACATAGAACAACTTTGTTTGGAAAAAAAAAGCTTTCCTGATTTCTGTTGTGCTTAATGGAAATCTTGACATTCTCCTGTCAAATCTGCTTGTATGACTCCCCATCATGAGGCAGAAGCAGCAAATCAGACCCAAATCATGAAACTGCCACCACCATGTTTTACGGTTCTACATCGACAGAACATTTTTCCAGTAAACTTTTAGCTTATGCACATCCTTGAGCAAACAGACAATCAGCTCTACCATGCACACCACTGTTCTTTTGATGTTGGACTCATGAACATTTATAAACCACTAGAACTCTGGCCATTATTTTCTGAAGCATTACCTACCTCCCACCTCCCAGTGTATTAAACACCTTGCTCTTGCTGTGATCTTTGTTGGTCAACCATTCCTGGGGAGTATAACAATGGTGTTGAGTCTGACAGTCAACTGGTTGATTCTAAACTCTTCAGGAGCTCTTTTGTAATCCTTTCAGAACTGGTGAGCATCAACAACTTTTCTTCAAGCCATGACAAGCTCCTGCAAACCTTTGTTGTCAAGACCTACTTGGATGGTGGCCTCCCAGACTCACGCCTGATTGTCATCCCATCGACTGACACACCTGACTAATTTCCCTTTAAAATTAATTGATAATCCTTAGGGTTCACACAGACATTTAAAATTGGATAACTTTCCACAGTAATTTTGTAATATGTTTGCTTATTTGAGTTCCCTTTATCTAGAAATATAGACAATTCTAAAGAGTTCATAAACTTTCATGCACCACTGTGTGCTCTTATTATATATTATTTCTGTGCACTACCAGTAACTCCTTGTGATGGAAAAAAAATGAAATTTTGTTTGCTTCCCCCTGGAAGTTACATCTACAGCTTATCTGCACAGGAAAGGTCACAGCAAAAGTAACAGCAAACACAGCCAATAGAGGCAGTTGATACTGCTTGGCAAACTCAAGGCAGCTCTAAAATTCTGCCAATCACCACTCACTGCTTCAACAGTCACTCAGCCAACTACCAAAGAGGCCATGGTCAGTATACTGGGAATGAACCCACCAAGTCACCACAAAGTGGGACGTGAGGCTGTTGGAAGAGCCGGCAGTTATGTGAATGTATTTCCTCTTCGATGAAGACATACAGCTGGAAGCAATGAAAGTCAAACTGTCAGCTCCTTCTGACACCCACATCGACTCCTCCTCCAGCTCCTCCCTCCTCTGCATCAGCCTACTCCTACATCTCCTCACCTCTGCCTCACTCTTGTTACATGTTGCTCAGTGCTCTGATACAGCATGAGGCTTTCGGCCATGTGGGAATTTCTCCTAATAGTGGCTCACGGCTGATTCTGCACGTTGGTGAGGATGTTGATGTTGATGATGCAGCGCGCATCCAAGCAGCTTTTTTAATCTACAACAAGCACAAGTCTGGTAGGAGACAAGAAGTCAGTCAATCTTTGCTGCTTTTAGAATAAAAGAAAAGAATAAAAAAAAGCTCTTACACTGCCATTGGAGTTGCTCAAACTTTGCAGAAATATTGAAAACTGCAGATTTTGCTGCCTTCTTAGGGATCTTGGAAAACACCAAAGTCGCTTTTACACCTAGAAAAAAGAAAACGCTCCGACGAGATCTTCACTTGATTGTCGCCCTGGAGGACGAGGAGCCATTTCCAGTAATTCTCCCTTCTGTGAAAAAGGTCTGAACAGCACCATCGAGGCACCTAAGCTGCTCTGTCACATGGACACTGACACTGAACAGCTGTTGCGTTTGCCATCTCGTCTCAGAAAGAAGCTGCACCACAGGAGATTTACAGTACTACACGATGATGCTGAAAAACTTGTTTACATCAAAGCGGCTCGTACTTAGCAACTGACGAGGATGAGAGATGGTGTGATGACCTACCTGTATTTGACAAGTGTATTTTTCACCTCGTTGGAGAGAGGAGCACAGAGGAAAAAAGTCAGCAACGGGGAGCAGGAGAGGAGAAGAGAGAGCCAGCGGAGAAAGGCGTGAAGCTGTCAGAGGGAAACGGAGCGAGTGAAGACGCACACGGCTGAGTTAGACACAGGGAGAAGAAACTGAGAGAACTCTGTCGGACTGAAGAAGTAGTAAAGACAAACCAGAACAAAAACCTGGCCAAACACCTCTTTAATGCTGGAGGATTTTCTGAGCCACACAGCGTGAGTACAAATTCTGTTTGATGTGGCTATTGTGGCAAGACATTATATAGTTCACAGGGGCATCTATCAGCTAACCCAATTAAAATACAGTAAAATCAAATTATGAATTCTGACATTATATAATTTTTATTGCTGAACAGTGAATGTAGGTTGTCATACTACATTAATAAATCATGGAACAAGTGCTGGGCTTCATCAGCTGTCACCAGAGCTTTTACAGCTCGGACTCCGAGCTATGCCGTGCAATTTCCTACGTGTTTGATTAAAAGTAGCAGCTTCTGAAATCCATTATTTTATTATTTGATCCCAAATCTAAAATATGTTTTGTTAAATATCGCTTTGGGTATGTGGGGATGTTGTGATCATTTTTTTTTTGTTTTTTTACACAAGAAAAAGTGGGAGGTACAATGAGCAAGATGATATGATCTAAGGCGTCATTAAATACAACGGATGCAAAATCACTTGACTGGCATCTAAGCAATTGTTCTACTGGACACCAAGAGGTAGAAAGACCAGGACCTTTGTTTAACAACTTTTAAAACTTAGCCAAAGCAGAAACATTAAGTGACTAGTTGATGGACAGAAACTTAATAATACACTTTTAAAAAAATGCAAAAAATCTACTTGCTCTAAAATTTTAAATGTAAAAAAATTTGCTGCTTTTTTTTTTTTTTTTAACTACAAATGATTCAACTAATAATTATTTTTATTGTTTAATTTGTAATGTTATTCTTATTTTATAGTCTGAACAAATAATTATCAGAAACTGAAAAATGTTGATCTCATCTTCATCTCATAGTAACAACTTTCTGAAACCTTAAATTGATGTAAAATGAAGTGAGCAGCAAATTCACACATCAGATTACTTATAATCAATTAACACAACAGCCGCTATTTAATTCAGATTGATTAACTGAGGAACAGTTGCAGCACTATGGCAAACTGGTTATCACTGTAGTAGTAGTGGATTGTTAAATCTGACAAAACAAGCAATTTGAAAACATGAACTTTAGCTCTGGGAAACCGAGCAATAGGTTAATGAAGGAAATAATCAATAATGGACATAACTGGCAGCTGCAGCACATAAAGGTCATTTTTTCATGCGCATTTTCAAATATTCATTAGTTATCGATAGAGATTGTTATCTCATGTGTGAGCTTCTCTGCTTTTTTAATGACTGTAAACTGAACATTGGGAGTTATTTACTTTCTGAAACATTATTAACTTAATCTTGGTTAATCTGCAGTTAGCAGATCCTGAAAATAGCTGTACCCTACAATGAACCCCTACAATGCTGAACAATGACAGAGATATTTAAGGATGAAAGTGGGTTGACTGCACCGCGAGATGATCTCAGAGAAGTGTCTATGATCCACCTGCTGCTTTCTTTGGTCTTGAGCCAGCCTCCACCGGTTTAATCATAATCAGCAATTGCAGGAAAACATACCCTGCACTTGTAATGCTTTGTTTCCAGTTTTTGCCAACCAGACTGTACACAAGGAGCCTCATTTCTTCACTTTGACGCCGGTCTCCCCTAGTCTACGCGGCTAATCAAGTACCATACAAACACAACAACATATAAATTATTGGCATGATTGGGACTATTCATCTCAGTTAGGAAAACGTCCCTTCTTGTCAATCTATTTAGCCAAATCACCAAAGCCCTAATGTGATTTCCTTTTGTCTCATTATGATTGAGTGTTGATAGGTGCCCATTAGCTGCTTTGGTAAACTACGGCTGCGGGGGAGGAGGATTGATCCTTGTGTTAATGTGTACAGATAGATGGTTGTGTTACGATGTAAATTACTGCCCAGATATCCCTCCCCACTCATACATGAACACAGACAAACAAGCACAGAACAAGTCAATCGCACTATGTGTGCATTACCCCTAGCAACAGCATAATCAACCTCCAACAATGCAAGGACTGACACAAAATAAAATCACCTTCAGGTAACAAAACATCGACAGCATTTTATTCCTTGAGGCTGTGTTTTTGTTCAATCAAACACCCTGAGTTTTGCACAATTCCTTCTGTGCTTCAAGACTACTCCAGGCGATGAGAGGCTTTCTGCACAAAAGCAGTTTCAAAATCACTGTCTGTGAAATATTTCAAGTACCAAAAGTGCCAAGGTTTCATCCTTGACAAATAACCTCCGCCTGGAAGCCACAATTTTTGAAAAAGAAGGAAAACAAAAAAAAAAAGATCTGCTTGCTTGTCCTCGGATATCAGAATTGAATGTAATAGAAAATGTAATTGCAGTCAGTCAAAACACATAAATGCTAAAAGCACTCGAGATGTTTGGATTAGCAGTAGTGCTACATAATAGCCAACCATGAGGCCACAAAACAACATAGATGACCTTCGATTCAAATCAGTGTGTTTACATAATTTCCCTGTCAGGCACCATTTCTTTTAATCACACCGAGTACAGTAGAGCTTTCAGCAGAGCTTTTGCAAACAGAAGGTCAGCCACTATACTGTATGCCCTCATGGCTCTATTACATACCTCTCAATATTCACTGGAAACTCACTGAATAGGTGAAAGTCTTATGCAGCAAGTTTCCAGTTGCATTTAAGTTTTGTGGAAGTGTTTGTGTTACTTACACAGTGACAGGGCTTTGTAGAAGACTGAGTTAACGCAGCAGTGACGTATAGAGGAAGCAAAATTAACGCTAAAGTGTAGAAATATTGTTACTTAATAGTCATGCATTTAAAGTAAAAGCATTAAAATACGCTTAGGTTCCAAAAGTGACAGTACTCACTGTAATTTAAACATAATTAAACATAATAATAATAATAAGCTCAAGATGCATTTGATTTGACTGTCTGACTTGGTTTCTTGTTTCATGTTCTAACATAACATTTTGTGACACCGTGCACCGTGACAGTTGTGGACTGTGACTCACTCTGAACTAATTAATAATTTTTAAAAACTGGCAGCTAAAACCTACTGCTGAGCCGTTTTATTAAGGCCATCACTGCATCTCTCCATCTGTTACTTCTGGCTCTTGGGATATGAAGCAAAATTAATGCTCATCAATAAAAAGGGAACTTTTTATTCATGTCTCTCTGTAACAATAGACTGATTTATTTTGTTTTCCACTGTTTTCACATGTAATGGCTGAGCAGAAACAAAATCAACTGTGGGCTCAGGAGCCTTGATGCAGGCTAAAGGTGCTGACAGGAAGAGGAAATGCGTCTGTCCACCCTCTGTCATTGGCAAAACCAAGTTTTGCTTTACTTTTTCCAACTAGACCACTGTCAACCTGCCGTGCCATAAAGCAATTTGTCTTTTTAATGTAAAACATCCTTACACATTGTGCGTGACACACTTTAGGCAACAACAACATGATGTGTAGCATACATGACTACAGATGACAATAGCATTTTCCACCACATGCTACTGGCTCAACTGGACTCGACTATGTTCTAGTAGCAGCTCAGTGTTTGTTTGTCTCATAGCGATGAAGCGTGAAACTGCTGCGAGCTGCTGTGAAAGTGTAGGGTCATGAAGAAATGCTAATCTCATTTTTTAGATTTTAGCCACAGCAAGGAGGTCAATTTTATTTCAGACAAAAATGATAAGGGAAAGAAGGTAAGGGAAATTTAGTTTTTAACACAAACTCAATTAACTTTTGCTGCACATCCATGATGTGAATGTTCCATTGAACTAAATCCCAAAGATGCTCTATTTGATTGCGATCTTGTGATTGCGGCAACCACACAATTGCTGTAAACACATTCTTTTTGTTCAAGAAACCAGTTTGATAAGATTTTAGCTTTGTGATATGGTGCCTTATCCTGCTGGAAGTATCCATCAGAAGATGGTTACAGTGAGGCTGTAAAAGGATTGACATGGTCAGCAGCAATACACAGGTTGGCTGTGGCATTTAGTAAGGGGCCCAAATTGTGACAAGAAAATATCCCCTACACCATTACCACACCACCACCATTGATACAAGGCAGGATGGATCCTTGTTGGAGCAGAAATGAAAACTCATCAGAGCAGGCAATGTCTTCCATTGTCCAATTATGGTAACTTTAAGTGAAATGTAGCCTCTGTTTCTGGGTGTTATCTGACAGGAGTGACACCCGGCGTGGTCTTCGGCTGCTGTAGTTCTTCCTCAAGGTTTGGCGTGTTGTGTGTGCAGAGATGCTCTTCCACACACCCCAGTCGTAACAAGTGGCTATTTCAGTTGCTGTAGGCTTTCTATCAGCTCAAACCACTCTGGCTATTCTTCTCTGACCTCTGGATTCTCACATCACTGGATATTTTCTCTTTCTCTGTAAACCCTAGAGATGGTTGTGCATGAAAATCCCTGTAGTTTCTGAAGCATTCAAACCAGCCTGTCTGGAACCAGTAACAATGTTAAGTTCGAAGTCACTGAAATCACCTTTGTTCTCAACAGATTATCCTGATTGTCTATATGCCTACATGCACTGTATTGTTGCCATGCGAATGGCTTATTAGGTATTTGCATTATTGAGTAATTGGACATGTGTACCTAATAAAGTGACCGGTACAGCACAGCAGCAAAAGCTGTGCTGTGTCCTGACAGAAATGAAAAAAGGCTTATGATTCAATTTACTGTAAACAAGTTATTTTTATATTGGTTAAGGGTTAGAAAAAATAGCATTATATATTTGAATAATGTGAGTTCAAAATGCAAAATTATTTAGTTTACTGTTACAGAAAACGAAGAAATATCGTATTATATCGTCCACAATAATACCGGTCTCTTTTTTACACAATAAAAAAAATGTACAAGTGTAATTTGACAATATTATAATGTTCTAGAAATCAGTGCAGTAGTGCAGTAGCGACACAAGCCAAATCTCTAAGAACCACAGCAGCGTGTCAGCCTCAGATGAAAAAAGGAGCTACTTCAATAGTATGGAACATTTCAGCAGGTACATTTCTCACCAAGAGCGGATGTAAGTTACATAGCTGTAAGCTGTTGGATGACTGAATTAGCGAGATCATTATGGAATTATTCTGCCTTGTTTTTAAATCAAACTAAAGTAAAAGTGAGAGCAGTGTGTCAGATACATAAAGCTGCAGAGCGATGAATACGGTGCGACGCTGCTTCGTTTTTAAAATCAACCCTAAGCCAAAATGGAGTCAGAATGCAGCATGCTTCTAAAATAAGTCCAACTCGGAAAGAGAAATCAGTTCATTAATCAATGATTGCATGTGCAGCATACACATATTTCCAGTAACCAGATTTCTTGAATACATGTCACAATCTGTTTACAGATTTATAGACTACTGGAGAAAGTTCCTCTCTCTGAGTAACCTGGTTATTAAACTGCATGTAAACATAGTCAATGATAGTAACTGACTGGAAAAGAAGGATGGAAAATACTTCATTTAGTTTGAACTAATAAATGTTGCTACCTGTAAGTTACAGTCATTGATAACTATTAATTACCAAACTGATTATGACCAAATAAAGCTGTAGCATTATTCATTTCCCTATATTATTATGGTACCACCTTGATATCATTATAGCCATTTTTATTTAAGTATCATAATTTTGCGGGTATATCGCCCACCTCTAGATGTAAATGATAATTTCCACTGAATTAATCAACTATATAGGCTATAAAGATATTTTTAAAAATACACTGTGTCTATTCTACAAAGCCTTTCTGACGCCAAATGTCAGATCACATAAAAACAAGCCACAGATTTATATCTATACAGTTTTGTTTTGGACTGTTCACCTGTCCTCACCTCTAAATTCACTAGACGGCAACATTAGTACATGAAGTGTCATGTTATGACAGACAACATCCAAAATCAGCCTACACCTCCACCACAGTGTAATGAAATTGTTGCTCTCAAGCTCTGCAAGATGCATTACAAAGGACTGAGAACCACTGCTGTAGGCCGTTTCTGTCCTGAAAGACAAAAGTTAAATAAAACAATTTTGGCACATTCTTTTTATCTGTACATTCTTCCCAATCCTGCCGGTAAAACAAACAGAACATTTAACACCTTGGATACAAAAAGCGGTGGTGATGTAAACTCCACAGTAAGAAGTATTCTGTAATAATTTCAGCAAAGAGGAAAAGGGAGGTTTCTATGGTAAATTCCTGATTTCACAGATACCTTAATTGGCCCAAAAAATGACTCTTGAAAGCATCGCCTCCCACGTACAATTAAGTGTCCTCTACAAAGCGGCAGCCTCTTGCTATACGGCATGACTAATCTGACAATGTGGGCAAAACACAGAGACGAGAGATAGGAGTCAAACAACTCACAAGAGCACCTTTGACATTTACACTACAAGAGAATAAGAGAGAGACAACGCAGAGCTAGAACACTCTCCAAATCTCTAATGACACGAGAAAAAGAAAATGCTATAAACAAAGTAAAATGTTTTAACACTCATCCTGAGCTAAAAATTGATTCATAACCTCCTCCAAAAACACAAGAAAGTCATAGGAATGGGCAGATTGTCAGTGTTGACTTCCGGAAATGCATCAAACATGCCTGTTCAGCTGGTACTTACCATGATGAAGTCAATGAATTTGGCTTAAATAGCCTTCCAGTGTAATTACAATATGATAGCTTTAATAGAAAGCTTCCTAAGCAGCGTGATTTTTTTTTTTTTTGCTGAATACACCTATATGTTGTGGCTAAAGGTTGCTCAGACAAGACCAGTAAGAATGAACCAAAACAGCAACGCTGAAGAGGCCAGATTAGGCATAATCAACGAAAGTAGTTTCGGAAGATGTACAATGTTGAGCCCTTGTGAATCCGCTAGTTTTTGCTCCTGTTTCTTTAAGCCCAAAGCTGCTCTATTCAGACTGCAGCAGGCAGACCGAGCAGAGCAGTGAGCCATGGATGTAATACAAGAACACGTGGGGACGACTGTGTACATTCTGGGTGTGTGAGCTTAAAACAGAGGTCTGTTTAGGACTTGATGACGTTCTAAAATTTAGGTAGGTAACCGAGACAGAACATGGTGCAGTCTCCTGCATATTAGGGGATGTTCTCACACCTTAGTGCGATTGCTTTTTTATAGAATCATTTGTGGAACTTGTAGCTTTTATCCTCCTGGTTTCTTTTCACACGCAAAAAAATCCAAGCGCACCAAAATCTGTTTATTGGTCAGATGTGTCTGGCATGGGAACAGAAAAGTAAATACAGGAAGAAGATCCTGTGTTGTGGACTGCTGTTGCTACTGGTTTCTGTGACATGGAAGATTAAGTTTAATAATGATTTAGTCGCCCTCCTGTTGATTGTTTATTACGTTACATCACACATTCAGCAGACAAAATGTCTGCACGTTCTCACAGCTACAATGTTGTCTGCGATTCATCCTGCAGCATGTTTTCGGAAATCGGAAATCTACACATAATCCAGGGCTTTCAAATGATGGGATTTATAGCTTTTGGTCCTGTTTTGGTTCTGTTTCTTACGAGAAAGACTGCACCAGAATCAATATAAAATTATTTGCTGTTTAAACCATTGTGAAACAATGAAATTCTATTCTCATATAGAAACATACATACTAGCTGTTGCAAGCCACTGAATTTGTGCAATATTAAAATAAAACAAATTGGACTTTCAAACAATAATTTACCAAAATAAACAAAAAAAAGTCAAGTGTGCAAAGAAACTACTACTACTAATACTAGTACTATACTACTAATACTAACAAAACCTCATTCATTCATTCATCTTCTATACCGCTTAGTCCCCGCAGGGGTCACGGGTGTGCTGGAGCCTATCCCAGCCAGCTTACGGGCGAGAGGCGGGGTACACCCTGGACAGGTCGCCAGTCTATCGCAGGGCCTAACAAAACCTCACCTAAATGGATTCCAATTCATTTAAATGCCATTCCTGCAAAAAAGAGAAAATAAATAATATAATCTTGCTGCTGTTAATTAATGCGATTCAATGTGTTGTCATGACCCCAATCTGAATAATGGCATATTAATACCCATATCGCATCCTGCCGTGGTGGTTTATACAATTCAAATGATCTTTTGGATCACTTTTAGATTCTCACACCAAAACACCTGCTTAAACAGTGAAGTGCTCCACTACCTGCAGCAGTGCATTATAAAACCTCCTCACAGATACTGAGAAGTGAAGTTGGATCTGTACTTTCTATATCGAGGCGTCCAAGTGTTTTACAAATAGTATAATTGTAAATAACACAAAATAATTAACATTTTTTCTGAAAGCTTAAACCCTAACAGTGATTCCTGAAACCCTGTCTGTGAAACAATCAAAACTTGCAGCCAATGTATGAAGCAAGTGTCCCAAACTGACACTTACTGACTGCACAGTCCCTGCGTTAAACTAAATTTGTAAATCTCTGACATGCTCTTCTTCAAAACTCTAAACACAACTACTGGTACTAGTGGTATTTAATGTGACATATCACACACATCAGATATTCACAACACTACTGGTAGGTGAACTATGACGTTCTTTTACTAGTTTTGCACATTTATGACATGATTTAGTCTCAAATACAGTTGATGTGCATTGAGCACAACAAGAGCAAAATGCATTATGGTCACAGATTCAGTTTCCTGCAGCAACGTGAAGCTGGAGGAGATATGCTACTCTGATCGCTACGACCTGCAGCTCTAGAGTAGGAAGGAATTAGTGGGTGCAGTTAGAGCTGCAGTAGGACTTGGGTCTGGTTGAACATAATAACACACTCCAACCTCTCTGCGAGTCTCTCCTCTTCAGAGTAAATCATGTCTGATCTAAAATCCCCCCACACTTTTTTTTTGCAAACTGCAACACTCTGCACACAGGAATACATAAGTGATGCTTCATGTGCTTATTTAAATTGTTAATTTGGTTTGCAAAGTTATTTTGAAAGATACTGCTGTTTTGCAAGAACTGTTTTCTTTTTAACGAGATGTATAATGTTTTACTGGCTTGTTGTAAGATTCCATGGTTGGTGTTCAGAGCTTTGCAAAAAGAGCCTATACTTTCATAGA
>OMLM01008280.1:27476-41849 GCA_900302695.1 Helostoma temminkii
GCTATTAAAACAAAAGAAAAAGCTAATTTAATAATAATAATAGTAATAATTTTATCTAATATATTAAGAAATTATTTTCTAAAAATAAATAAATAAAGTGGGTTTATTCATCCAAAGAAAACAACATTATATTTAAGAGCTCTAAAAATGGTTCTAAACCAAACCAAAAAATAACTGTGTGCAAGTGACTCTTATTTCTGTTTTTGATTTCAGGAAAACTCTGACCTGACCAACAACAGAACCATGGATCTAACAAACAGCAGTTTTGGAAACACATCATGTGTCCAGCCCGCCCCTCACAGTCTTTGGGAGGCTGTAACCATTGCTACAGTGTCGGCCATTGTCAGCTTGATAACTATCGTTGGTAATGTGCTGGTGTTGCTGTCTTTCAAAGTAAACAGCCAGCTGAAGACTGTGAACAACTACTACCTGCTGAGTTTGGCGTTCGCTGATCTCATCATAGGAGTGTTGTCCATGAATTTATACACCACATATATACTGATGGGTTACTGGTCCTTGGGGAACCTCGCATGTGATCTCTGGCTTGCAGTGGATTATGTAGCCAGCAATGCCTCTGTTATGAACTTACTTGCCATCAGCTTTGACAGGTACTTCTCCATCACAAGGCCGTTAACCTACAGAGCAAAAAGGACCCCAAAAAGAGCTGCCATTATGATTGGCCTTGCGTGGCTGGTTTCTTTTGTCCTCTGGGCGCCACCCATTCTGTGCTGGCAGTACTTTGTAGGAGAGAGAACTGTGCCTATGTGCCAGTGCCAGATCCAGTTTTTAACTGAGCCTGTGATCACATTTGGGACAGCCATTGCTGCTTTCTACATCCCAGTCTCTGTTATGACCATCCTGTACTGTAGGATCTACAAGGAGACCCAGAAACGGACAAAAGATCTGGCAGAGCTGCAAGGGCTGGCAACAGAAGGCATTCCAGAGGGGACAAAACCACAAAAAACTATTATTAACTCTTGCTTTCATTTCACGAGAGAGAAGCGAGACCGGATTCAGGCCTCCTGGTCCTCATCTAACCAAAGTAACGCCACAAAGATGACCACTCAGTCAGATGATGCATGGGCAAAAGCAGACCAGGTCACTTCTTTTAACAGCTACACTTCATCTGAGGAGGAGGAGCACCACGTTTCAATAGAAACTCCACAGGGATCCTTCAAAGAGCAAGGCAGCGGACAAAGAAGTAACAATGGGCAGGTGAAAGATTATACACAAAATGAGTATTTCTCCACTCCTCAAAAGAAGAACTGTAAAAAGTGCATCTCCTTTAAGTCCAAATCTGGTTCAAGGGGTAAAAATGGCAATCCGGCACCTGCAACACCTTGCAGAGCTGAAGCTGAGCAGCCTGACAAAAACGCCTCCCCTTCCTCCTCCACCACCTCTAAATCCATGGACCCCGCCCTGAAGAACCAGATCACCAAGAGGAAGAGGATGGTGCTAGTGAAAGAGAAGAAGGCAGCCCAGACTCTCAGCGCCATCCTCCTGGCCTTCATCCTCACGTGGACACCATACAACATCATGGTGCTCATCTCCACTTTCTGTGTAGATTGCATCCCACTGTCTCTCTGGCACCTGGGCTACTGGCTCTGCTACGTCAACAGCACCGTCAACCCCATGTGCTACGCCCTTTGCAACAAGACCTTCCAAAAGACCTTCCGCATGCTTCTGCTCTGCCAGTGGAGGAGGAGGAGGAGATGAAGACAATCAATACTTGCTGTGGACAAAACCCAAATGTTAACAATACGCTGAGATATTAGCAGACTTTTACCACATGTGGGTTTTCCTGATATATACTATAATGTTGCATGTGATTTTTTTGTGTTAAAGTATGTGTTGGTGGTAAATGAGCTGAGTCTGTTGCAGTACTTAAACTGCTGGTCAGATTGTAACAGAAAAGAAACCTCATGAAAAAAGGCAAGACTTTTTTACAGTGATGCAGGGATAAAGAATAGGTTCAGATTGTTCAGAAGAGCTGTGTCGATTTTACACATCAAAGTCTGTTTACAGGTTTAGGAGGGAACTGCATATTTGAAAAGAGTTGTAGCTAAAAGCCTTTTGTGGCTTCAGAAGAAAAAAAATGTGATAAATTACCTCAAGGGATTCAAGTTGGATCCGGAGGTTCACTCCTGGTTGCTGTAATCAGTCCTCTCCACACTGACCACAAAGCAACACCTTTTCTAATTTCTCAAAATCTGCAGCCCTTGTTTTTTTTTTGTTGCAAAGCTGCTCTTTGAAAATAATGATAGAACAAGTACATATTTTTTATTTTTGAAGACAATAAGTGACAAACACGACAATATATAGAAACACTATATTCAACAGTATATTTAGTATATTAAAATACATATAAGGGATTAGGTTGGGATTATGTTTGGGATTATGTTTCCTTCTTTATATGTCAATTCATATACTGCATTTGTCTTTGTCCATCACCACTAATTACTAGTGTAATTTTATGTTTGACCATGATTCACTTTGTCCAATCTGATTTTGTTAGGATACTTAAGGTGCTTGCTTCACCGCAAATACAGCGTTTATAAAAAGTATTCACGTCTCTTGGATGTGTTTACCTTATACCTAATATTTTACAACACTGAATCACGTTACATTTGCTTTTGCTTTTTGACAAAACATTATACATAAATAAAAACTCTTGCAGGTGAAACTGAAAACAGATGTCCATAAAAAATCATTCCTTATTGTAAAAGTGAGAAGAAATTTATACAAAATGTATGAATTAATGTAGTTTAATAATAATAGTACATCTGCATTGTTTTGTTTAATGTTGTTTTTCCAGATTCCAGTAAAGAATTTGTACATTTAACATTGATGACAGTCATTTACATCCTATGTTTTTACATCAGGAGCAAGACATCTAATTTCTGACACTAATTCATTTTCTTTAATCTCCACATTATCTACTATAGACTTCTTGCACTGGAGTTGTGCTAGGAAGGAATCGCCTCAGGACCAGTATGGAGAGGAGGAATCATTACAGAGTAAATGGTGAAAACATGCTTTCAATGTACATACTGTATGAGAATGTGAGTAAAAACTGAACCTATTCTTTAAACCTCATGTAATGGTCATTTGGTCTTTTGCTCATTTGCACTGTAAATACAGGACATAATGCAGGCTCGAACATTTCACAATGATTTACAGCATAAAGGACGCAACTCATGGACTCAGTTGAATTTTAAACCTCACAAATGGAAAATGTAAATTCTTTAGTGTATAACAGTGTTTAGTGAATGTTTTCCTTCAGTTTTCTACTTTCGCTCTTACATTCTGTATTTGACTATGTGTTCAAGGGCTAATCTGTGCATTTTTGTTCATTTACTACACTAATTTCACAGTGGTAATATGATGTGAGTTTGAGGATCGCACCTCTCTTCTCGTCAATATTCATCTTACTGTATAAAAAATTATGAAGTCCACCACTTTGTCTTTCTGATGGATGAGTGACGCTGTTGTAAATTACTGCACTTTCATGTGATTTCTGAGGTAATGTCAGATGTTATCCGGGCCTTTTGTATTGCAAAAGCGCTTTGCAAATGAATCTGCATTCATTGTCTGTGCAGTTTTGTGAAAGTCAGTCTGTGCACGCTGATATAAACTGTAAAAATCCAACTCAAAGGCCGAAATATATTTTCATCAGCATGAACATCAACCATGTTGAATGTGATCTGATTGTTTGGTTTTTTTTTCTTTTTGAGAAATGAGTCAAATCATTATACACTTAAACATTTGACTAGCATGTTTGTACAGTCATGGCCAAAAATATCAGCACCCTTGAAATTCTGTCAATGCAAATGCAAATGCAAAAAAAATTGTTCCAATTGTAAATGTTTTGGTATTCACGTGCTTATTGTTTTGGTTTGCACTGGAACAACACAAAAAAACAGAGAAGTCAAACAAATTATTGGCACCTTGTCAAAATTGTAAGAAATAATTGCTTTTCAAGCATGAGATGCTCCAGTAATTTGTATTTACCTGTGGCAAGTAACAGCTGTGGGCATTATAGTATTCACACACGCAACCAGTCAAAATGGAGCATGTAGAAAAAAAAGAAGCATAAAGACTTGTCTGTGGATTTGAGAGAAGAAATTGTGGAAAAACATGGACAAGGCTACAAGTCTATATCCAGAGATCTTAATGTTCCTGTGTCCACTGTGCGTAATATCATCAAGAGGTTTACAGCCCATGGTGCTGTAGCTAACCTCCCTGGACGTGGACAGAAGAGCAAAGTTAATAAAAAATTACAACGAAGGATTGTTGGATAGAATCCCTGATTAACTTTTTAAACAAATTCAAGCTGATCTGCAGACACAGGGTACAACAGTGTCAGCTCACACTATCCGTCACCATCTGAGCGACACTATGGTAGGAGACCCAGGAGGACACCACTGCTGACACAAGAAATAAAAAAGGAAGACTGGAGTTTGCCAAAACATATGTGACAAAACCACAATCCTTGTGGGAGAATGTACTGTGGACAGATGAGACAAAAGTAGAGCTTTTTGGTAAATGACATCATGGCACTGTTTACAGAAAAAGAAATGAGGCCTTCAAAGAAAAGAACACAGTCCTTACAGTCAAACATAGTGGAGGTTCAAAGCACTGGATGCCTTTACTGTGTGAACGGTATCATGAAATCTAATGATTACCAAAGAATTCTGTGGTGCAACATAGTGGCCAGTGTCAGAAAGCTGCATCTCCACCAGAGGTCACGGGTCTTCCAGCAGGGCAATGCCCTGACACACACTTCAAAAAGCTATCTGGTTACAATGATTACAAACAAAGCGCTGGAGAATTCTGAAATGGCCAAGATGTCCAGATCTGAATCCCATAGAACACCTATGGAGAGATCTCAGAACAGCAGTTGGGAGAATGCACCCTTCAAATCTGAATAACCTGGAGCAGTTTGCAAAAGAAGAGTGGTCCAAAATTTCAGTAGAGAGGTGTAAGAAATTCATTAATGGTTTCAGTTATTTTTTCCCAAAGAGGGTGCTACCAAATATTAAGTCCAGTGCATTTTTTGGGTTCTGTGTGAAATTATATCAGATTTAACTTTTCTTCATTTTTTTTGTGTTGTTCCAATGCAAACAAACAAAAGAAAATGTGAGTACCAAAACAGAAACAAGACTTTCTGAGAGAAGGGTTGCACTTTTTGATAGAATAGCAAGTGTGCATACATGACTGTATGTGTCTGCCAACCAGTCAAGTTGCAGTGTACATCTGTGTCTAATATGCTAATCAGTTACTCCATGAGTTCAAATGGATGCCTGTGTCAGATGTAATGAAATAAGAATGAGATAAACATGACCACCAAGATCTATTCAGTTCATGCTTGAGAATAAAGGTGACTGCAGGCTGCAAGATTTTGGCAGTCTTTACAAGTTTACTGCAAGTCAATTGCGGCATGGATCTACCACCATTGGAACGTCCCGAAATCGCTTAGTGTATACAAAGGGGCATTTGTGTCACATCTTAAAAAATATGGAATAAACCTCATAGTGTTGCTGAGAAATCACATTCACCACAACGCTATGAATAATCTAATTTAACATTATGACATTATGCACGGAGGCATAATAAAACTGCTAAAAACATGTAGATAGCAGAGGTAACTGGTGTCTCCTTGTTCCTAAGACAACATGTTAGCGCAGCAACAGTCTCTTCAGTTTAAGTAAACTCTTATTAGGCGGATAAGACAGCACTTTGAGTCAGCGTCACGTTATTATTCCCGGTTCCTTAAATCCTCAACCACACCAGGACCCACACAGTAGTCCATGATAAATTCTACTGTATGTCCAAGTAAAATTTCACAAGAGCTACATTGTTTATTTAGCCCATTTAAAATATTATTAAATGTGTTTTAAAAGCTGAACAAATACATCAGTTTCAGATCTATGACAACTGAACAACTGGTGCTGATGGCTGAAAGTTATGGAAAAAAAGCACCTTGAATTGGGACCGTTTTATCATCAACTGAGGAAATTTTTCACAAGGTTAATGACTTTATTAAAGTAAAGCCAGTTACACTCTAGAGATCAACCACACAGCGCTACCGCACTTTAAACTTACACTAATAATCACCCGAATTTATACACCACAGGCACATATGTACAGTATGATTCTCGCCATGCAGTATGCCACATGATAATACAAAAAAATAAGAAGGCTACATGCTCAAAATAAGACGGTCTGAAATAAAAACACAGTTGTTATATAACCATTTCAATTTATTTATCTAGGTTTTTAAATAAGAATTCATCAATCTTAAAACTCAATTCATCTTCATTCACAGTCGTGTTATTGAAATTGAAGAAAGAAGAAAATCTCTGAATATGTATATGTTCTCTTTCAGGTAGTGAAGTTAGCAGCAGTGGAAAAATGCATACCTGATGATTAGCACAGGAAGAAGGAGTAGTAGATTTACATGTAGAAAGTATAGAGCAAATGAAGAATAATAGCTTTTACAGAGTTGAAGAAATTTCAGTGCAGTATGGAGGGAAAAAAAATAAAATAAAATAAAAAATATCAGATTTTTGCTCAGTTTCTATTAACTTTTTTTAGAAATTCAGACCTGCTCAAACATCTGTTAATAAAGAAAACTGTACACCAGACCTAGAGGAAAAAAAATGACACTTAAAACTCTTGCTTCCACGTTATAACTCGTGCTTCTTTAGGCAGACTGAGGAGACACGTACAGCATAGTACTACCTCCTCTTAGCAGCTGGCCTGGTGCCCTTGCTGCTGCTGCCTGCTTTGCTGGAGCCCTTGGAGCCAGAGAAGAGTTTGGTCATGAGCTCAGACACGTCTGGAAGCTCAGGGTTGGGGTTCAGCATGTTCATGGACTGCTCCATTTCCTGTGAAGACAGCAGTTGAAATATAAGCAGCTGTAGACGGAGAAACGAAAACTCTGCAGACCGTCTCTGATCTAAAAATCCATCGCAAATGGACATCTGTGACACCTCTGTTATGATATGTTCACATTACAGGACAAGGAAAGAACAAAGTAACTTGTATTTTTTCAGAAACTCACACTATTCAGTGCCAACTAATAAATGTTTACTTAACCGATAAGCCCAGAACATCTACAGTTCAGAGCCACCGAATGATAAAGCCAACGCACCTCTTTATACGACAGGCTATTAATGATTTCCTACCTTTCTCATCTCTGGGTCATTGGTGTTGACCACTTTGGGCAGCAAAACAATGATCAGCAGGGGCAGAACCATCATCATAACCTATCAGAGAAACAAATAAAGTGGTTATTTCATCTTTAACACTGTTTTCTGCAGTCTGGTTTCTAAAATGTATGATGACAACTATTGTTACAGGGTTAATTAAGGATCCAGCATCGTTTAAATGGTTAAGAATTTACGACAACCTTAAAAAACTAAAATAACAACTTGTGCAGAAGAAGACTATACTTCTCTTTCAGAGTCTTATATTCCAAATCATCAAACCTTTTGTTCATTAAATTATAATTGTGTTTGGCCTTCCACTCAAAAAAAAAAAAAAAAAAACACACACACACACAAAAAAAAAAAAACAAACAAAAAAAAACCTGTCTTCAAACCATGCATGTCCTGCTCCAATATCTCAAAACATAACTCATAAAACATGTGCACTTCCTTACATCACAAATCCATTAAAGTTTTTACCATTGGGTTCATAAGGAAGTCTGTCCAGCCCCAGGTCTCCCTCTTTATGAAGTAGACATGTGAGCCACTAGACCTGATTTGTAGAGGATATGGGAGGCGAATAACTTCTGAAGTCTTGATGTAGTTCACAACACGTGCCCTGTGAAATGACGAATTGTTAGTTCAGTGAGATGGAGCTGCAACATGAGTCATCTGAGTGTGTGTGTTTCGGATTCTGACATTAAAATCTTACCTCATTTTACCCTTGGATGTGATATCAACACGCACTGGTTCAAATTTATAGGCTGGGGTGACAACTTCCACAACATAAGATCCTGAAGGGATGTCATTCACAGAAAAACCGCCATCCGTTCTGTAACAAGAGAATGAAACAGGTTTTTTCATTTTAATTTACACTATTTTATACATTTAACCTGCCAGTGCTCATACTGCATGTGTTAATTTTATACTGCCTCAGAAAAGGACACAAACCCTCTAAGGTTTGGAGACTTGCTGTCAAGAATCACTGTCAAGCAACCAAATCTCAAGTTTTAAGTTTCCAATTCAAAATAATCGAGTATGCAGGGAATGCAGATCATCTGTGTGTTGAATGGATGGGATGAGTTGTGCTTTTTGTGTCTTCTGCTGTTTGATTTTGTGTATTGTATTGTGTATTTTCTGTGTATTTACGTCACCTCAAAGAAATCATTTTCCTTCATTATATAATAAAGTTATAAACAAACCCCATATTTCATATTTTACATTTTATTTCTACACCAGCTAAAGCCCCACTCGACTGATAAATATGTTTCTTACATTTTGTGTCATTGTGTTGACCTTTTCCTGGCCAGACTGATGTACAACTTACACACAAGTGCTCTTTGAGCAAACCTTAAAACATGTAGGAAGTGCATGTATTAGTCTGAAAACCGACGATATTTAAATATAACAATCCAGGATGCTTCAGTGAGAAGGGAAAGAGTTAATGTGTTTTTAATGGGGATGCACTGATCAAGTATCAGCATCAATTCTGTTTGTGATGCATGTTATGCCATCTACCAGCAGCATGTGCAGTATGCTAGTAGACTGGACTCACAACAACATGGGGAGAGTCATGTTTTGGTACATCTACCTTTACATGCGCATGAACTTTAATGACATCCCATTCCTAATCTGTAGGGTTTAATATGGAGTTGGCCCACCATATCCAGCTATAAGAGCTTCAGCTCTTCTGGGAAGGATTTCCACAAGGTTTCAGAGTGTGTTTATGAATTTTTGACCATTTCTCTAGAAGCGCATTTATAAGGTCAGGGACTGACTAGAAGGTCTGGTTCACAGTCTCCTCTTTAACTCATCCTAAAGGCGTTCTGTCGAGTGGAGGTCAGGACTCTGCGCGGGCCAGTTATTTATGGACCTTGCTTTCTGCACTGAATTCAATGATTTTGATGAGTTGTTCCAAAACCTTTTCAAAGTAGCGTACATTATTTCACCCCGACTACGCCGACAAGCTTGACAGTAACAAGCTGTGTGTGGGTGGTGTCAGTGCTGCAAAATACAACACAACAAACAAAATCAAGCACCTCTGAGACAGTACGACCAGCAGTTGACTTTGACAGTTGCTGCAAAGATGTGAGAAACCCAATTATTTTCAGTTTCAGCGGCAAGATTAAAGAAAACTAAAAAATTTTACATAAACTCCAGTCAAGGTCGGGAGAATCAGGTCCAGATAGTGTGCTTAGAGTCAGATGAGGAGCAGGAACGCCTCTGTAGCGTGTGCAGGAGGAATGACAGGACGCAGCCGACTAGGGGGCCTGTGGGATAAAGTCCAGATAACCTCTGGGCTGCCTGACTCAGATATTTGTGTTCTCACATGGAGATCACCTGGGTAATGTCAAGATGGAGTTCCAGTCTATGTCTGATGAATACTGGATTGAATATTTGGATTTGTTACACTTTGTTAGGCTAACAATGTTTAAGCCAAGGCAGATGCCTTCACTGTGGTCCACAAGGAGAAGTTTACAGTTTATTATTGCATCAACTGGATCCGATCCGTAACGGGAATCGGCCAACACACAGGTCCAGATCCATGTATCGGAAGTGATAAAGTTGGATAGATGCACACCTAATTTATAAGGCTTAAATATTTTTGTGGATAAACATTTGCGACAGTTTATAATTTAGAGTGAATCACACCTTTAAACACCCACAAAAGTCATCCACACATCCCGTGTGGCCCAGATTTGTTTTGGTTACAGCCACGACGCCAACAGGTGTGGCTTCACCGTGAGATTAAGAGATAAATTCAGGATATCATGTTGTGGTCCCAGTTGACATAAATTACATCTACAATTATTAAGCTGTAAATCGGTTAAGACAGTTAGTCAGCCATTTGCCCGTAGCGGCTAGCTGGCTATGCTAATGCTACCTGTCTTTGCTAATAGGCTAGCTAGCTAGCTGTGTGTAACCGTAGCCTTACCTCAAAAATCCCACATATTCTTCACCATCCACCAGGACTCGGGCAGTGGAGACCCAGTCTTGTGTTTTCACGCCCGGAACTATCGCTCTTCCCTCGATTTTAAACCGGTCTCCGTTCGGCTGCGTCGATCCACCTGCGCTAGGCCCCGTTTCCATGTCAGTGAAACACGACGCCACGACGATCGCAGCCTGCACGAAAGCCCACAGTAGCGGTATTCTTTCCCTGTGCAACATATTGTCCGTCTTTACTGGAATAAAACCACGTCTAGCTGCGTGTGTGCATCAATGTGTAGCTGTGTTTTCAAGAGCAGCTGGAAGACTCGGCGCACCAGCTGGCTCTGCGGAAAGTGACGTCACTTCAAAAGTCCAAAACTTTATTGCTCATCAACATTTTTTGAAAAAACTTTATTGTCCAGACAGACGTTTACCCAGCTTTAAAACAAATTATAAAGCTTTCTGATAACGAGCTTTTATCAGTGATGATAAGTAGCTGCATGATTAAAAAAAAATCTTGCATTTCATACAATAAAAGATGTTTATTTTAAAATGAACTGTCATAATCTTGCTAATGTACATCAGTGTGTGGACATTATTGTCATCAACTGTTGTTTTTTTTCAAAAGGATAATGTGGTGCAGAATTTTTTGGAAATATAGTAGATCATATTTTCATGACTCAGATAATTTTACCTAAGAAAATATTTGTTTTCCAGTCACAGCTACTCTTGTCAATACATTTTAAAGTGCACTCTCTCTAACGCCCTACCTAGTTAGATCCTAGATTTCTTTTTTTTAATCCTCTTGAAATTTTGTAATGAATCACAAGAGTGTCTTAACAGTGTTGCAATACTTAGAATTCATATTTTGTGTTATATATTCTTTGTTACATTTGTTTTCTATTAGTGGTTTAGCTAACCATCAAGGCTAATCAGTGTTGAGATGCCAACTCAATTTTGTATCTGTATCTTATTATGTTTTGTACATGTTTTCTATATATCAACAAAAAGAGAAATAATAAAGCTTTCTGCTAAATATATAACTTTTTTATGTAAATACACCACATTTAACTTAATTGCAATGATCAATGAGGAAAATAAACATTTTCTAGTTTGATACATTATCTAAAATCACAACTACATTGATAATTAGAGGTTAAAATCAGTTTTGAAAACATTTGCACAGAATCTGTCCTTATTTTTTTCTCTATACTGTTCTTATCCTTTCAACTTTAACACACTCTCTCAGAGTTTCTGCAGGGTGAACCATATCTACACGACCATTTTAAATATCTTTTTAAAGCCATTCAGAAAAAAATACCTGTTTTTCATAATCAAGCCAGGCGAAGAATAATTTAAACTAGAGGGGACAAGAACCACAGAGGTGATACCTTACTAAGTATATTTACTGAAGTACTGTACAATTATGTACTTTGTTTGAGTATTTAAATTTTATGCTACTTTTACTTTTACTCCACTGCATTTATTTTACAGCTGTTATTTTTTGGAGGTTTAGATTCTTATAAAAACTTTATAAACCAAAAAAAAGCTGATGTATCATAAAGTGGTTAAAATCACCCCCACCTTTACTGATTGTTCCACCGCCTGTAGGTAACAACACATTTCTGCGGTAATTATCACCTTGTTGTCAAAGTGATCTAGGCCACACTTGTACACTTATGTTACAAACAGCATCAAATTCAATGATGTTTAAAATACATGGTTTTCTTAGTTGAGTACTTTTATTTTTGTATTTTAAATATAATTTAGAGCTTGTACTTAGTACTTTACCTTGAGTAAAAAAAAAAAATACTATAATAATTTACTAATAATGAGTACTACTCAGTGTAGCAGCAACTATTGAGTTTGTGGACTTCAAACACCTCTAAAAATGTTAACATTCTACAATAACTCATTTTATAAAAATATATAAACTGCTAATTTTATATTTAATCAATTAACAGGACCTGGACCCAGAAAATACATCAAAGAGCCTTCTGTGAGCACTTGAACTTTTCTTTTAGCCACATCACAAAGACATATAGCTTGTATGTGAAAGTCTACATGATAATTAGCCTTTTGAGGATTTTGATTAGATAAATATTTTGCTTTCCTTTCTGGCTCATATGTGTCATACAACTGAAATATCTTCTCACTGACTTAGTTTTTTTGTTTGCTTTGTACCAAATGTCTAAGTGTAAATGATTAACTGTTGCACCAGTGTCAGTGGTAGTTTATAACTAGATGTTCCCCTCACACACAAAAATGTTTGTCATTTTCTTGCCTGTCTACAAGAAGACAACTTTCCATGACGTGCAGATTTACCGTTTAACAAGTTAAAATTAAATTCCTTTATTGCTGATCAGGAAGCGGAAACTATTTTTGAATAATTAAATTTTGCCACAAAGAAATCCACTAACAATCAAGGAAGGCTGACAAACCTGTTTGGCCACTTTTGTTGAATGACTAAGCAAGGTCAACAGGGAAAAGCATTTGTTTACTTACAATCATTTGTTATAACATAGCTGTATTCTATGTTGCAGCATCTCAGTCTTATCTGGCACACGCAGTCTCACCTGTGTATTACACTTGTGTGCAAGTGCGACAATAAAAATACACAAAAGGCTCAAGTTTAATCAAATTTATTTAAAAGAAGATTAAAAGAATGATTTGTTTTTACATTTTACATTACACGGTCAAACGCCATACGAAGAGGCAAAATGAAAACAAGCTCTAATAACTTAAGACTGATTCAAGTTCCTGATTCCAGAGAACCCAGGTGAAAAACACAACCACAAGAGCATTTGCATTCCATGGCAAAGAGTGGTGTAGTGACAGACAAAGAGCTTGGCACTTCATAGAGCGACGTTACACCCAGTCTCATGGAGGTCCACTAAATATGCCCCTTCACAAGATGGTCCACTTCAATGTGAAGCAGTCATTAGCTGTGTTTTATCTTTCCTTGTTGCAGAAAGGCCCTCGCGGCCCTTCTCAAGGAGTCTCCAGCTCGAACCGACGGAGTTGTCTGAATTGTCAAGTTCAGTCCCAGTTAAGAGGTTTGAGTTTAAGTTGCAGAATGAACCAGTCCATTTTCTGGCATCATTATCAGTTCGAAACACAGCCATGATCTGACAGTAGTGGTCACATCCGCAGAGCGCTGCACCGACGACTGTCAGTGCAGCTGCGACAGATAAGCCTCAACGGCCTGCAACATAGAGTAGAGATTACACTTTAGCTGCTGTCATGGCCAGGCAAACAGTCAGGAAACATTACAATAATCCTTATTACGTAGTGTGAGCAACACACATTTTAAGTGATTTATTATACACATAAGATTTTGGATTATTGAATATAAACGGTGTTAATTTGCTTAAGACTCATTTCCCTTTAAAGTGCCTGATGACATATTACTGAGATCATAATATTCTTTTGCAGTATGGTGTATTTTAGCATGAAACAGGATGTGAAGATGAAAACAAATGAAGCGCAACCACAATACACACCAGCAACTCTTGTTACAAATGCTAGTGGTGGTAAGCTTATGCTGGACAGCAGGGGTTATTTTTAGGAAGGGAGTGGTTGCCTGTGTCCACCCAAAATCAACAGATGACAAAAAACATGTGCAGAGTCTGGTAAAACAGTTCAGGGTCAAATATCTCTGCGGCACTCTTCATTTTAAAGCTTTATTGTCATGTAGATATTGATTCAATTTCAAATTCTTGTTGGTTTCATTTAGTTTTTTTCCATAACAGGAAAACAAACATTAGTGCAAACATTATGAGGCCTTATAATCCCTATAATTACTTTTAAGGACAGCTAAATGGCATCTTTCCCAGCTGGTAAACCATGAATACATCACTGAATTGTATTAATATAATAGCATCTTCTGACCTTTGCCAGTTCTCCTGTAGATCCGGGAACCAAACATAACCGTGTTCCTTCCTTCCACAAATCCTTCAAGCGCTGCTTCATGACCTCAATATTCCTGCAGAACATTATTATCACAACATGATGACAGTGCACAAGTGTCCCCAAAGTGTAGAAACACTAAATACCACATGCTGTCAATTGTAGTCCAAAATGTTTTTCACAAAGTCAAAAATATGTAAGTAAAAAAAATTACACATCAGCTCTAACTAAAGAGATACTTAGACAAATGTTTGAGTTAATTAATTTTGTCTTCTGTGAGAGTCACAGTGTTTGAGAATCTGAAAACCCATTATGATCCCAGGAT
>OMLM01008281.1:9104-24512 GCA_900302695.1 Helostoma temminkii
TATTATAAAAGAAAGATGTCAGAGCACTTCTCTAGCCAGTTATTAGGACCACAGAGGAGACATCAGAGAGGGCGATTGTATGGGACTGGGTCACATCGGTCACAGTGTACAATCACCACTAGGGTTTTGGAAACATGACACCTCCTCTTGGAGGACTGACTGACCATAAAGCTATAGACATACTCTGTGTAGTCCAGTCTCAGTCTATCTAAAGAACAGTGCTTTACTTGTGTCCAGGCAGAGGCAGAGATCCAGGAGGATGCTGTGGCTCCAGGACAGAAGGTTCTGATCATTGATGATCTTCTGGCAACTGGAGGTGAGAACTCTCCTGGTTAGATGTGCTTTGTATTGACCATCTTCACTTTGGAATATTTGTCACAAATAAACAAAAAGGAAACAAAATTGGTTATGTTTACAGTGGTTGTGGATCCTGTAACATGTCCCTGAATTAAGTATTGAAACTCTTATAGACTGATTCAAATATAACATATATATAATATAAAAGTATACGAATCCCTATTTCCAGAAAATGTGGCTGTTTCTAAAATGCAATAAAAACTAAACTCTCTAATGCACGATGATATACAGAATAAAACAAGCTGTAATTAATAAAACAAGGTGGGTAGTGTCCATGGCACAATTAGATTAGTGCCAGTAAAATAAATAAAGCACCTTACACAGAGCAAAACCAACAGTAATAAAGAAACTAAGTTTGGTAGGACAGTTTGTGCAGTTATAGGAGCAGCACACACATTTTAATAAACATTTAATTACACTCAGCTTAAGCTTACCCTCAACACTCTTCTGCCAGTTTGTGAGGAACATTTAGTTTGTCCACATTCTCTGGTAAAAAGTGAACTTCTCTTAACAATGTTAACATTGAAGTCAGGCTTTGAAAAAAATATGTTCAGATGATGTTGAAGGTTCAAGGGAAGTGTTTGGCTACAGATCCCAGTTTAGGGTAGCTCTCACTGTTTTGTTTCCACCATGCAAGTATATACATCTACTGGCACATTTGCACAACCAAGTAATATCTTCTAATATTTGATGTTTGGGTGCAGCTCTTAGTAACACTGTTCTGGATGAATCCCAGATCAGCAGGTTAATGGGTAACAGGTGAAGGGATCATGATTGGTTAGAAAAGGAGCATCCACCAAACGTTCAGTCTTTAATAACAAGTTGTGTCTCATTAGTTTTGCTAAACTGTGTGAGAGAATTTTTAAGTCAATTTCTTAAAACTTCTTTTAAAGACTTTAGTTCTCCAGGGAAATCTTAGTGTGTAAAGGCCAAGGGTGGAAGCCACTGTTGATTTATCACTGTGTGACTGTGGAGCCTTCAGGCAGCATTGCATTAGAAACGGTCATGTTACTGTGACGAATACAGCCACATGGCATAGGACTGTGCCACAGTAAACAAATTCTCTATTGCCTTCTATTGTTTGTCATTATATTAATTACACTTATAATCCACAGAAAAATCCAAAGAAAAATGCAAGACAGTCAACAACACAACGAACCCAGTTTAAACAAAAAACACAGTAATACATGTCTGCGTGCACCTGTGTGTCCTGAACACTGCAGTGCACATAGATTTCAATCAGCGCACGTTGCTCCACTAGCAGGAATGAAAACTCCGTCTGAAACTAGATTTGATATTACTAATATTACTGCCTGAACCATTACTGACTCCTACTGTAGATGGATATCAGAAAGTTCTTTAAACTGACCAAGCAGAGGGAGCAGAGATGAGTTAGAGGAATGTAAGAGTTGATAAACAAACGGGCTAGCTAACAGACTGTAGATTAGAATAAAATAATAGGCGCTACAGTTTAATGATCAAAAATGTATCCAACTCTGTTTAGACTTGGTAAACAAGAGAAGTGCTTTTAATATTTTGTTTTATTTTCAGAATGTAGTTGCTTAAGTTTTAATTGGATGTTTACATTTCCCGGTTCTTCCAGTTTCTGTAGGAATAGTGTTTGTGTTATTTTTCTAAAACATGTAAAAATAACTGGTTTCTTAAGAAAGTTCATTTTTGTGCAAATGTAAGAAAGTCTCAGGATTTGTTGTTGGCATGTGCAGCCTATTCCTTTTCATGTTGAAGGATATATAATAAATATTTTCATAAAGATTACTATGTTCACCTTTCCAAGTACTTGTTGTAGTGTAGTGGGCGGGACAAAGACGATCTGGCTGGGGCCAGGCTAGGGGGGCCTCAATAAAGCTTTATGTCCAGCACCGCCCCTGCACATGGGCTCAACAGTACTTTGGAAAGGGGTATATTGCAATTTTTAAAATATAAAAAGTGATGGGTCGAAGGCTGATGCATGGAGGATTATGGGAAACTGAGTGTATAACAGTGTGAAATGAAGTCCAACATTAATTCTGACTGAATAGCTGCAATATATTTTTTGGACAATAGTAGGAACCATCTTATATTTTAAAGTGTGTGTGTGTTACAGGAACACTGTATGCAACCTGTGAGCTGATGAGGAAGCAGCAGGCTGAGATTCTGGGTTGCATGGTGATCATCGAGCTCAAAGAGCTGAACGGCGTCGACAAACTGAAACCACACAGCGTGTTCTCTCTGGTTCAGTACTGAGGACTGTCACATCTCATTATCATCAGGTCCAACAAAACCAGAAACCTCTTCACCTCATTGTCACCTTTGTGGTTTTTGTCTTTTCTATCATGGATGTTTTTGCACTTCAGCCTATAGATAAAACATGTTTATCATTCCTGTTGAGGATTGCAGGGAGATAAAACATATTTTCTCAATAATTCCTAAACCTGTTGATGCCTTACCCAGCATGCTTTGTACTTGACAGGACATCGGATTTGTTTCCACTGACTCTTAAAGAGTCTTAATCCGAGTAATTGTTCCTACCTGAAAGGGGAGAAGTAGGTACAGAGGATGGATTGACTGAACATGTGATCATTTGTTTACTGAACATGACTTGCACAGATTGTGTTTGCTGCATCCTCTTCATCAGTGTATTTAATAGCTCACATACCCACAGGAAGATACTTGAAAGAACAGGAATGCTATATGAAGCCAGCTGGTGCATGTTATGTTGGCTAAGAAATGACACACATGAATAAGAAATTACTGTCAGAGCTATAGCTTTGTTTTTACTTAGCTTAGTAGTGCTGAAATCTTTAGTCAGTATAAATGAGAAGCTCCAAATATGATTCCACAGACACCTTCACATTAAAAGCCATTTAATGTGAAGCAATAAAAGCTCAGCTTGTTTTTTTATTGTTGTTTTGAGATGGATTGTTCTAGTAGTTGTCTGTTTAACAGTTTATCTGTGACACTGATGTTTTTCTGCTTGAACTATGAATGTGTTCATATAAAAAAGACACCCCAGGAATAAATAAAATATAACGATCTCAGACCACACACAGTTATGAAGCGTATCAGTGTATTTATATGTACATTGTAACTACTACAGTATACAAGTATGGTTAAAGTAGACGTCTGTTCTTTCACGAATGGTGGATGGATTGGAACACTTGTGCTCTTTGCTGCCTCAGTTTTACATATGATCAGTAACTGATGTAGATTAATGTGAGCACACATTAAGCCACTGTCTTACTAAATGACCCATTGTTGACCTAAAGCTAGGTAAGCTAGATAAGTTACGTTATCTTTCAAATTGTTAACATCTTTCTTCATGATCCCGTTCACACCAACAGGGTTTCCTGTGCCTGAAGCAGCAAAACAGCCCCACGGCATTATGCTGCCACTACCAGGTTTCTCTGTGGGACCTTCCTTCACCAAACAAAAACCAGTATCCACGTGCCCAATCAGCTCAAGTTTGGTCTCACCAGACCAAAGTACAGACTTCCAAAACTCATTCCCATGTTTCAAATGTTAACAGGCAAACTTTATTGTGGCTTTAACGTGCCTTGAAGCCCTTCATGATGAACCAATGATTCAACTCCAACGATTTTGAAATTGTACACAGTTTAAAACATAATTTTTCTCCTGTGCTTTGCAATCATGCAATGAACGGCTGCGTAAGATACTGTGAGACGCAGAAATGGCAGTTTTTTGAGAAAAAATAAGTTTCTGGACAAATGTCATAATGACACCTATGACATACGACATACGAATGCTTTTAAAGGCTTAGTAAATACTGACCATTATGTATAAAGTTGGTGAAGCGGTGCTTCTTTAAAATGTATTGAAACAGTTTAAGCCACAGTGCAACTTAACTCACAGTCCATCCACTCTGCTCTTAAACCCCTGCACAGCTTTTCAGGTATTAGTTGTAAGCAATAAATAAGAAGCTATAAAACTGCAAAACAAAACTATTGAAGCAGCAACAGAAGCAAATATGACTTCACAGAAGAACACAAATGCACCTCCATTATAAGATCCATTTTGGAACAGATTTCTACTCTAACTAATTTTAAAATGTACATGTACAAAAAAAGTACACCGCTAAATAGTTCATTAAGAAATATTTCATCATTTTACATCTTTCAAGCGTTTGTGATCTAATGAGACCAAATAGGACTGGTTCATTTTTCATCTCTTCTATTCAACACATTTAGTCAGTGCTCAAAGGCACTACAGGAAGAAATGTAACTGAAATTAAAGTTTAAATTAAGATAGCTTTGACTGTTGTAGCTATTAAATTGCTACAAGCACCAGAAATTAATTTCTTTTTCACCTCTATTGTGACGTGATGGCAGGAAACTGAATATCAGAGAAAGTAAATGAGTGTACTATAGGAAATGATACTGGTGATACCAAAGTTTATTTCTTTACCATCAGCCATAATGCCTTCGTTTGCTCTTTACAGAAATAGCTGACAGTCTGATTGCTGATGCAGTCTCTGCCTTGGTTCACAAACACTTGAAGTTGAACTCACAGAAAAAAAAATGAGGCAGCAGGACTCTGACAAACACTTGTATTTCTTCAACATCATCAAACTTTAAAAATGTAAACAGCAGTTCTACACTGTAGAAAACAGGTCCTTAAAAAGACTGGAAGCAAAAAAACACATGCATGATTTAAAAAACCTGTTTACAACACAGGGGGGATGGAGGGAATCCCAGGACTAAATCTGATCAGTCCCACATGGCCCTAGGACACTGAGACACACTAGTGTCCTGCAACAGCCTCGATCAGTCTGTGACTGCACAGTGGCAAAAGCCACATGTACAAATACCTGCTGCCAACGAACCAATGAAAGTCAAACAAATCTGGCGCTTAAAAGCAGCTGACAGCTCAGACTGTGGTAACCTGAGAACGGCGAATCTTCGGCCTGAAGGTAAAGTGTCTCAGAGTCTCTCTTCCTCTCTGAGTCTGCTGCTCAATTTGTCCAGAACAATACTGAGCTCCATGTTCTTGTTTAGCTTCAGATATAAATCCTTCCTGATTGGATGGATGGTCAGCCATTCAGAAGCTACTTCTGCCAACAGCCGGATGTGTTTCTCCATTTCACCTGTTGATAGGAGAGAAGGAACAGCCAATCAGAAAACAGTTCTTTTCTAAATGATACAGTAGAAGACAGTGATGATTTCCTACCCACAGGGACCCTCACAGTAATTTCTAGTGTTAAATATGGAGCAAATATAGTATAGAGTCTGGTTTTCTGCTGTGTGAACCCACCTGTGCTGAGAGCAGACCTGTAGCTGGCCACCATCCTGTTACAGGCCACTTCCATGATTAAAGCCGGCTTCTTCTCCGCAACAAACACATTCCGGAGGATCCTTGCCAGCTCCCCGAGCCGTGACATCATCAGAAGGCGCTCCTCCTGGGCTGTGTTTCGAGTCATGGCTGCCTGGAGCTTCTGGGCTTCCTTCGCCCGAATCTGGAACACCAAACAAATCAAAACACCCATTATAATAAAATCATACACAGAATTCAACATGCTAAGTACTCCCTCTCCTGCTTAAGCACATACCCTGTCCAGCAGAGACTGAGACACTCCTTTCAGGGCAGTAGGAACCTGAGCTGCAGGGCCAGCAGATGGAGCTGATGTCTGGGGAACAGTCTGGTTCTGTGCAGGTGTTATTTCTCTACTGTCTGCAGCTTTGTCTTCTGTTTTCTGGGCCAGAGAAACCAGGGCCTTCTCCATCTGAACACAGGATGGGAGAACAATTCCATGTGATATACGGAGTCAACACTGGAGAGCAAACTTTAACATGCATCTTAAATACAACTAATTGATATTTAAAACTGCTACAGTACCTTGGGTGTAATTATGGAGCGGGCCTTGTCCAGCACCTCCTGTGCGGTAGCCAGTTTGTCAGTGTGAGGAGGCTGAGGCAGCGGGCTAGTCTGGACGGCTGGCACAGTGTCCACGTTAAAGCGGGGGTGCCAGCGGGTCAGTTTGTCGTCTGGAACGGACACCGGTGGAACCAGTGAGGACAGGAAGACCTGGAGCCAGAGTTGAGAAAACTAGTCAGAACCTTTCTACCAGACACTTGTTCCACACTTTCATGTTCAAATCTTGTCCCATTTACTGGTTTAACAAAATGGAAGGTGCACTGACCTTATGGTGCTGTTTGACAATGGAGACCAGGTTCAGTTGGAAGGTGTGTCTTCTCTCCAGTAGAAGGGAGGCTGACAGAACGGGACGTGCTTTGTTCTGGTCTGAAGGACACACACAAACATAAACATTTAAAAGCTGTAGAAATAAGCCAATGTGCAACCTTCTAAGCAGAACATCTGAAGACACTGAACAGTGTGTTCTAACCAGAGACAATGATGGGCTCCACTGTGAGCTGGTAGCTGCCCTTCTTAATACTGCTGTTAAAGGTTGGGATGTTCTTCTCCTGTCTGAATGTGTAGGCCTCTGGAAATACAGTTTTAATCTGACCCACGTGGCTTTCCTCAAAGCGCCTGAAAGATGGATAAAGAGGCAAACATTAGTTTTTGCAGCGTCACAGCCAGGTTCAGCATAAAGGACGTTAAGATCTTGTCAAGAACACAGTCCTTATTTGCGAATGAGATGGAGTGAGTGCAACTCCAGCTTTAAACGTCTGATTCCTTAAACCACCTGCCAAACCAGAAACAAGCCTATTTGGATCAGAAAGCTACAACTACAGAATGATTCTATACTTCCACCTACTTGTGCATCATGTCCTGGACTCCCTGTTTGACCTTGGCAAAGGTGACTGTCTCGCAGCGGTTGTACAGCATGGCAACCACAGTGTCCATGCTCCTGAACATCTCAACCAGCACCTTGTACTGGTATGGCAAGGAGAGGCCTGGTGGTACCGCCTGAGCAAGGGTGTGGTACCGCTGGTATGCGGGCAGCTCAGTGCTGAAGAACAAACACAAATATTAGCTACAGATTAGCTACAGTATTAGCTACAGATTACAGTGTAAATGTGTAACTGACACAACACAGACAGTTTCTGGCTCTGTGTGTATGTGTATAAACTCACCTGTCCTGGGCTTGTGTCTCGCTCTGCCTGCTTTCCTCTGCCTCTCTCTCCTCGTTCCTCCTCTGGGCTTTAGCTGCCAGCTCTTTGGCTCGCGCCACAGTCAACTTGAGGGCATTAGTGTCACAAGTGGGAAGCGTGGTGGTTTTGGGGACAGCAGAGGTAGTGTTAGTAGGTTCTGAAGGAACCGGAGAGGAGGAGGAGGCAGGGGGTGTTGAAGGTGCAGCAGAGGCAGCCCCGCTGGTTATTTCCTCTGCATGTTTCTTAATCCTCTGAAGGCGAGACTTGAGAGCCACTATGTCGTCTTTACGCAGAACCTGACAGAAACGGGGATTGAAATGTTGATGAGCCTTTAGCACAAGCATAGCAATAATCTATATGTATATGTGTCAGTAATCCTATGTACAGAGGCAAACCATGAAGTACACTTCATGGTTCACACTGCTAAAAACTATTTCACAACTTTGTCTGGAGCTCCACTGTTTGTAGAAACTGTTAAAAAAAACAATAAGTGCTGCTCCGAGGGACACGGCCTTCATCACCATCAAAACACACTGTAGTTTAATGACTATACAGTTATCAGGTGGTACTACAGTCCACCAAGCAGTACTCCTTTAGGCCTTTAACTCTGTAATACAGTATTACAGTGAAAAATTACTATGTATGTAGAGCAACTAGCTGCTTAGTTGTTACACTGTCTCCTCAGACACCAACAAAGCCTGATCCTCAGTCAGTGCAGACACACTGCTTTACCTTACTGGCCTGTCCTCCAGTGTTCTTGCTGGCGACTTTAGCATCCTGTCCACACACAGGGCCTGCTGTAGCCGAGGGCTGCTCGCTCACCTCAGTGGGTTTGGGCTGAGCCGCAGCCTGGTCCAACACAACAAAACAACACTGTCACCGTGTGTTTAACTTCTACAGTACAATGTGACTGTTAATGTAACTGTTATACATAGAATTACTTTGTCACTACAATTAAGATGGATATTGTATATTTAACTCTTCAATTTGCACATTCTCCTTTAAAAGTTTCCAGTTCACTGGTGGTACCTCCACCATTGACTTCTACACTGGATACTTTTCTAAACAAGTTGTACAAGTTCTAAATGTCAACGAATATACTGCACGTACAACTGATACTTCTACTTGTAGCAGAGTACTTTTATTGAACTAGTTGTACTTGAACACGAGTGCTGAGTTTACACTGAGTTTACACAAAAGGTGTTTTTTCTGACTGCCATCTTTGTTTGTGTCAGTAATCACGACGACTTTGCTCAAACATTGCAGCCACAACTAACAGACATTTTTCTTAAAGATGGAGGACAGTGTTCAAAACCACTAGAACAAGATTTACCCGTGAAGGGTCCTGGGGGAGAACCAGTTTCTTCCTGGCCGTCTTCCTCGTGGTTTTCTCCGAAACATTCGCGTCTCTGGTGGCCTCCGCCTGTCGGCTCTTCTTGGCAGTACTGTGGTCGGCGGTGGCTGAAAACACGGCTGCGCCGAGGTCAAACTGTGCATCAGCCGAGGTCCGCTTTGGAGTCCGGGGAATTGAGGGCGACTCTTTGGTGGTGTTGCTGGTAGTCTCTCCATCGTTCAGTCCCGCTGCCTCGTCGATAACTCTGACGAACTCTTCGTGGATGGAGGACGAACACAGTAAAGCGTCTTTGTTTTTAGAAGATCTTGACCTGGTTGTAGCAGCAGAGACGCGGCCGCGCTGCTTCGCTGGTTTGACTGGGCCGGCAATGCCTTTCTTTCTCTGGGAAAAAAAATCAGTAACCCGAGCCTGGGACATGCTGTTGGAAGATAACACGAAAAACAAAAAACAAAAACTACACGAATCTACTTCGAACCGAAGTCGGTAAAGATATAAATAGCTTCCATCAACAAAAGCCCCCCCCGGAAATGTTCACACTTCACAGGAAGAAGAAAAGAACTTTCGCGCGAAACCAACAAAACCACGCCTCATTCTGTCAGCGTCCTATCAAAATAAAAGAAGGAGGAGCTGTATTGATGAATGGATGGTCATAAACGCCACAGTCGTTTAAGATGAAAACACGTGTTAAGCACCTGTGAACTGTGCACATTAGAAGTAAAAACTGTCATGTGGTTATTTTTATTTTATTTTTTTTATTTACTAAATCTTTGATCATTTTTTCCCTAAATACTGACCAAGCATCATGCTCTTCAGGGCTATAAAATTAAAACTAGATATAACTAGACTGCACTGGGCTGTTTATGGAATGCTGGATTTACAATAATAGTAATATTTTTAAATACACTGTACAGCTGGACACAAAATAAAACCCATTTAGAGCAATCTATCTTGTTTTGAGGACAAATGAGGCTTCTTTGTCTAATGGGTCATTTCTCCTGACATAAAAAATAACTCTATTAGGGTCTTTTAAAGGATAGCTCACACCAGCTTCTGTAAACATAAACTGCCACTGAGTGACTTGATGTCTGACTTGTAATCTAAGCTGCAGCATTTTTAACAATCCTGAGAAAAGAAAGATAGAGTAAAGTTTCATCTAAAGAGTACAGTTTCCAATTCATTGAACACAACAGACTCTGCAGCTGAGTATGCATGACCAAATGTTGGGCTTGTTATGGTGTCATTTATTTGACTGAAAAATGTAAGTAACATTTAATTATCGAGTTGAGGACAAATATTTTTTAGGTTGTTAATTTCAATTATAAATCAAGTCTGAAAACTGAATGACAAGCATGATTAATTGTTGATAATCACCACCCATCCTCACAGTTGATGATCAGTGACACAGATCAGAGGTGCTACAGCTATCTCCAGTGATATATCTCAGATGATACTTACTGTAGTTTGATCTCAATCTGGATCACATACAACAAGACACTACCTCCTCATTAACACACAAATATCCTGTGATTCAAATGAGCACATTTACTTCTGATAATCTATAAATATACACACACTCTTGGAGATATAAGTTTCATCTTATTTTGCAAATTTATGGGACCTTGAATTCAACATAAGAGATTAAAGACACATAACAGGATTAACATAAGCTATTGGATGGCCTCACACTAATCAGTAATATGACAGGCTTAAGGGACAATCAGGGCCCTTTAAGGTGTGTCACAGACAATCTAAGGAGTCATAGGGAATTAAAAGGAAAAGAAGGGAAAATATTATTGTCTGTTACATATTGTTTTTTAAGTTTAGACTCTTCTCTCAAATTTTTGCCAATATGCAGATGTGGCACTAGTTTTTCAGACCATGGGGGAACATTAAAAAGGTGGATATCTTGTTTACTAGAGTAAACGTGTAAGAAAGTAAAAACTTGTTTTGATTCGTTACTTGCTTGCTTTTTATGTTTGTTTTTCTTTAAAGTTTTGCACACACAAAATAATGTTTAATTTACTTAAAATATTAATTGTGGAAAATGTAATGTTTCATTTTGTGGCATCCAACCCCTGCCGAAACATCTGCCTGGTTGCAAATGCTACAACATTGTGCTCTGACAAAAATATAGTCTTTGATTAAAAAGAAATAATTTAATTGTGACTCATTCATTGTTATGCAGAAGTTTCTACATTCATTTAGAATCAAGAACCTACCACCAGGGGCGGCCAATCAGATTTTGGGGTTCAGAGGCCACCCCTGCTCCCCTCTGGCTCCACCTCTGCATGTAGACTCATTTGGCAATACTTTTTTCCAAAGCAAACTTCAAGTGACTATACATTTATAAGAATTAACTAGTGAACTGTTTTCAGTTTCCTGGTTTCCAGTAAAATTGATCTAACCTGATAAAACACAAACTGTCATGTAAATGTCTTTATTGAGGACATTAACATTAACAAAGCACTAAACCCCCTAAATGTCCCAAAAAGTGACAGATAAATGTAGTGAAGTAAAAAGTACAATATTTCTGTCTGAATTGTAGTGGAGTAGAAGTAACAAAAAAAACCTAAATACCACTAAATGAAGTAATTTCTGGAGAAATTATGTGGAAGAGCTGTGACGCTTAGGAAGAGACGCTGATCGCTTACAAGCCGTTGACCAATTATTTCAATTTCTCACAGAGAGGATAAAGATGAAAAGATGACAGAAGAAGCTGACAAAGACAACAAGTTGACAAAGAGAAAGCACTATGAAAGATTTGATAAGAAGATCAATATGATCAAAAGAGATGACAAAAAGATTAAGTTGACTAAGAATTATGACAAAGAGTGGTTAAAAATAGACAAAGATGCACTTTCTTTAAAAAAAGTGCTTTGCTTTGCTTTAGTTTTTGCTCCTTGATTTAGAGTGTTGCTTTAACCAGCTTTGATCTCAGTGACACAGACACTGATTGTTTATAAACATTCAGACACTGACAGGTGCAGCTCCTTAATGTTTGTCACACAGAAGCAGACTAGGACTAATTTCACTGGAACCAAACCTCACAAAAGGATCAATTCTGTAAAAACTACGGATCATACTGAAAAAATTCCTACACGACCGGCCCCTGAAGGCTTCAACATACTCAGTGATATGTTTTTGTGAAGAAATTCAACAAAATGAAGGTTGTATGGTGAGTTAGAAACAGACCTCATCTCTGGTTTGGAGGAGAATCTTGAGACGGAATTTAGAATGGATCCTAATGGGAGCGTTCCAGGGAACTCTCTTCACTTTTGGCCACAGTGGACAAAAACCGTAAGGCCTATGAGTGATAAGCATATGTGTTTTTCTACGTTTCTAGGTATAATGTGTTTATGAAAGATGAAAGTTGACCGAGGAAGAGAAGAAAACACACAAAAAAGGTTGATAAAAGTTGAGGAGACGCTAGAGTGTGAGTGACATCATGCACTCTAGCTGACAAAAGTTCCCGGCATTGAAAACAATGGAGACGATGAAAAATGACCCAAAATGAGAACTGCCCAAACTCAAAAAGTATAAGAGCTATGAAGAAGCTGATCTAAGAGGAAAAAGATGAAAGTGTCTAGACCCGTTTAAAGTTGAAATGATAAACGATGATAGGAAACTGATGAAAAGATGAATGATAATGGGAAGTTGAACAATGATTCCCATTGAAGTGAATGGAAATTTTTCGATGAGAATGATGAATATCATAAGTATTAAAGATGAAACGATCAAAAGTAATAGCACACCGAGTCAAAAGAAGACACACGTTTAGGAAGTGGGACGGCGATTCTACGACAAACCGTTGAGGACTAGTTAATGACGGAAAACGGGGCGAAATAATAATAATAAAGAAAAAACGAAAAACAATAGTGGGGAGCTATTTCACAGCTCTCCCACTAAATATACCTTAAATATGTACCTATGTATAACACTATAGTAAATGTACTTCAGTACCCCTATCCGCTGCTACCGCACGGTGGTGATTTGTCCACTAGGTGGCGCCACTGAAACACGCGGTGTGGCGCAGGTGTGGCAGATCTGTTGTAGCGTCATTGTGGCGCAAGTTCTGATTCACGTGGTCGCGTTAGAAAAAGTAACGAAGTAAACGAGCAGCACTGTTCGAAACCAGTGACAATACAATATCAACATCATGTTCAACTGTGTTTCTGTCACTGTGCGCCGAACTTCTGCTGTGACGCGGAACAGTCAGTCAGTCAGTGTGAGGAGAATGGCTCCTCTATGAACGCCCTTCAGGCTCTCTAGCTTGTGAATCACATTTTCCACCTACAGCACTGTTCCTCCACACTGGGCCCCCCTCTGGGGGAACTCGTGCTACAAAAGTTTTCTCCCTCGGCCGAAAGCTTCGCCGACACGAGTCGCCGAGCTGCGGCGAACACCCAGCTGTGAGCAGAAGATGTTTGCTGTGGAGCTGGAACTCTTTCCTTGTATTTTTTTGAGTCTCGACGAGAGATCATGAGCACACGCGGGGATAATGGCGTGTTCGCTGTCTTGTCGGATCTAATCAATCAACCCCGATGGAGTTCGTTTAAGTTAGCGAACCAGCGTTTGCGCCCGAATTGATAGGTCGCTGTGGATTGAGGATCGATCAGCTGACATGGATCTTCAGGTGATCGTCTGGTTCTTCTACTGCTTCCTGCTGCCCACCACCCTGCTAGCAGGTAACTTATATTTTTATAAGTTTATAATACAAACTGTATTACTTTAATGCGTAAACTGTAAAAGTCATAACTCGCTGGGTGGTAACTTTATTGTAACTTAGAAAAACTCCACGATCCCAGTCCAGACTAAGGCTTCACATCCCCACCACCAGCACATGTCTGCGTTTTTACCTGAAAACCTCAGCTGTGTGGTTCTGGTGCTGGTTCTGACTGTGTTGTGAAACGTGATAGTAGCAACGAACACATGAGAAGTGATCTGTGCGTCAGGGGAGGAATATTATCCTAGTGAATAGGAGCTACCAAGGATGCGTGTTAGAAAACCTTCACTGGGGAGAACTTGTGTGTAGCTGTAGTCCAATGTGAAGCAGAGAGTGCACATGTGGAACCTGACCAGTCAGTATGAGGAATACCTTCACTGTACCCATGGAAGTGGAAGCTGCTCAGTGTAGGTCTGGTGCACACGACTGATGACTCACACCAGACATCCCACCAACATCGTCTGTCAGGTTCCTCTAAGTGGTTTTAGTCAGAATAGAAACTCCACTCTTCTATTTCTGCTCTATTACATATTAAAATGTTATTTCCAAAACTGGTCCACGAGGACCCCCACCCTGCTTGTTCTCCAGCCATCCCTGCCCTACCCACAGCTGATTACCTGGATCAGGTGGTTCAGTCAAAAGCTGGAAGATACCAGTTCACTCTGTCTTCCCTCAATCCACCCTCATCTGAGAATGGTAGTATTGATATTGCAAATGAATAGAACAGAGTTTTCAAATTGCAAAGCTGCTGTTTCATGTGCATATTAAAACACATTTAAAATGCTACAGATTGTGAACAATCAGAGGTGGAAACTCAGGCCTCACAAAAAACCTTCAGATCAGGTAGTAACTGCGATGGGTGTTCACTCTCCCTACATATGATTATGAATCAAAAAGGGAAGTCAATCAGCCTGTCAACACAGTGAAGTGACACATCACACAGCGACCAAGGCCTTAGTGACACTGACAAACCTTTACATAGCTGAGCCAGACTGCAATAGTGGAGTTGTATAGAGCTGCAGAGAGCGCCAGGAAAAATACTCTAATAAAATCACATATTAAATCACAGTATTGCTTCAAAAAATGCAGTTTGATTCCTCTCCCACATGTTGAGCCTCAGTATCAAACAGCCAGCACTGATTAGAAGTTGTGGAGATGCCCAAGCTTTTCTTTTCACTTCCAGTAATAAAGGCGTGCTGTATACAGGATGTTATTCTAAGTATGGAAACTGCTTCAACAGCATTTTGTTGTCAGTTTTTAAAACTCAGATTCAGGAATTTTACTGGTCAGCGCAGTTATCTCACATACAGCAGTAAATATTTAGTATAAACAAAAGCGATTCTCTGCTACAAAACTTTCTTGTATGGTGACTTTCCAGTTTTCCAGCAAACAGTGAGCTGTTTAATCCTTATGCCCCGGAGTGGGTTAGCTGTGCAGCAATGCAGCGAATGTCACAACAGATTAAAGTAAGCCACTCTTGTCATACTGGAAAGCCTTTGTTAAGCCCAAAGATGGTTGCTTAACTGGCTAATCTTGCTACCTGATCCTGAAATCTCATATCACACACAGTTACACACACACTCTTGTATGGCCGTCAAAGAGAGGACATTCATTGACATGATCAGTCAAGCAGTTGTTGGAAGATACCATCTCAGATGAGGGTGGAGTGGGAGAAGCCAAATTGAATTAGTATCTGAACACACCTGATCCAGATAATCAGCAGTGGGTAGGGCAGGGCTAGTTGGAAAGCAAGCTGGGTAGGGGTTTCTGAGGACTAGATATGGGTACCCCTAATGATAATACACTCCCTAGCTCCTTACCATAACACTAACCTAATCCCAATTCATTGTCAAAAATAACTGGTCTTAAAATTCAGATGGATCCTCACTCTGATTTCAAGAAAG
>OMLM01008283.1:0-11896 GCA_900302695.1 Helostoma temminkii
GCAGTCAGTGACTGCAAATCACTTATAAATATACAATATATCTTCACAAGACTGTAAAATAAATACTATTTTATCGTTTTTATTTAATAATTTTTATATAGCATTTGTTTTGTGTACAGTACTGTACATACTCTTCAGTGTTTCTTCAGCTATTGAATATACATATTCAGTTTTATATAAAACTAGAATTTGTGTCTCGCAGTTATTTGCCTATTCCAACCAGCCAAGTTTTGCATGGATGTCTGTCCAGGGTCATACACTAATCAGTTCATCCATGAGTCCAAGTGCACATTTGTGCCAGATGTAATGAAATCCACCTCAGATGTTCCTGACATATGGCATTGATGAGAAAGGGACATTTAAGAGGTCACAGTGCCTTAGTCACCAAAATCTAATCAGTTCATCCTTGGGTTTAAGTTAACATTTGTTCAAAATTTAAAGAGAATCCCATGAGGTGGTTCTGGAACATCATGATAGACAAACTGGAACTATTGTGCTTTCAGTCAGTGTTATTACCTATGCAGAGGCTTAAAAGTGTGACCTCATCAGAGATACTGTCATTTCCTAATATTCCTCCCAGCTTGACATGCATCAGCGGACACCAGCAGTCCAGCTTTGAGTGCTCTTAGACTCAAAGAGTCACTTTAGATGAAGGTGACACGCAACATTTAACTCCTTCCTCTTGATTTAAAGATCAAACATGCAGACCTAACACCAACTGCTTTTTTCGTGGACTGACTTTGACCGTCATCTGCCCCCAGCACTGCTGAGCATTAACCCATGCCCCTGGCACATGATCAATAAAGCTTGGGCATGCACACACACATAAACAGGAGTCATGAGTTCCATCACTGAAACTATTAACACCACGTCAAGATCAATCAGTCACCCTCTCAACATCCCCTTGCCCATCAAATGTATGCGTCCCTATTTAATAGTATATTCATGTGTATGTGTATGTTCTTTTCCAGTATATTTGTGCTCTGCAGATGCACCATACCTCCTGCATTTCCTCACTTTTTATCTCACTTGACAGCTGACATTGCTACCTTTAAGCGGGGAAACATTCGCAGCCAAATAGTTGATCAAATGAATGATAAAAATGTGCATCTGGAGGGAAAACATGCCTTCATATTTGAGTATTTGACCTTTTGTGGAGAGGAGAAGGTTTCTGCAGCACTCCGATGGCAACAATTCAACTGCAGGTTCGCAGTGTGGTGCTCAGCAACTATCTCTTCCCCAGCAGTGCCATTAATAACAGGAGGGTAATCTGCCTCACTGTGATGTGGGAAATGTAGTCATCTGTAGCCCAGTGGTGCGACCAGCTAAATGCTGTTAATTGATATGGACAGCAGGAGCTTCTCAGTGTGTAAGATTAGAAAGTGAAGAGGTGGAGGGAGCCCAGATGAGCGTGCTGAATATGGACAGAAGGGACAAAAATTTCTTTTTCTACTTTGATTTTACTCAACAATTTTTTCCAGTTCAGATATCCAGATGAATCTGCTATTAAGAGACACATCTGTATTTGACCAAGCCTATCTATTTTTACCCCTCGCCTGATGATTGATGTATCCTTTCAGCATGTACACCCCTTGCTATCCACAGGGATGAATAAACCGCAGATGAGCAGCAATCTGCAGGGAGTACACGCAGTATACACACACATACACAACACTAGCAATGGAAGCACTGTACACACAGAGGTCTATATACAAATTCAAATAAAAAGGAAAGCACACATAAAACACACAGGTATTCCTAACACACAGGAACAGAAACAGATAATGCTCTCAGTATCTGACTGTACTTTTAGGCCTTCCCATCATCCACTCTGTTGAATCTGTCATTGATGCGTGTGTGTGTGTGTGTGTGTGTGTGTGTGTGTAGCAGGGCCCACACTCTTTCATCTCCTCGCCTCGTGACTGTACAAGACAGCCCAGCGTCTATTCATCCGACATGCTTTGCGAAACGCAACAGAGACGAGACAGACAACCATGACCGACGCGATGCGTGTGTCCTCAAAGAGTTGTCTGTTCAGCGCTCTTGACAAGCTAATAGGGCCAGTTTGTGAGTGATGCAGGGCCATCTACGGCCATTATGACCAAGGGTGAGTTATGGAGTTGTTATGCCCCCTCTGTTGTAGGGTAAAGATACAAGAAGGGGAAAAAAATAAATGCGCAGTGGCAAATGATAAAGGGTCCTATGTTGGAGGCAGCAAGTATGGCCTGACACAGGGACTCAATCTTTTTCAATCGCAATGACAGACCTAATTGTGATCCCTTTTACACACGGACAGGCAATTTATAGGATATTCACCTTGGGGGACTATTTATATATGAACAAGCACCAGAGAATGGGCTACTTACTCTAGAGGGCAATACAGCATGATTGACTTGTCTGGATGCTTCACAGGGAGTATTTTAGAGAGCCACCAGTGCCCTCTTGTGTCCAAAATCGATCCCCACAGATGCTTCAATCGAATGTTTATTTGGGGTTTTGCTCAAGAGAGGTGAGGAAATTAGGTGAACTCTTAAGAGTGAGCTTTTGAGGGAATCATAACAGACTTAGGCGAGATTAGACAGATGCAGTGAAATCCGTCCCAAGTGGTCGGCTGACCCGAGAGAGTCAGTGTGCAAATCTGTCACCGCTGAACCACACTCAGCAGAGCACCCTTTAGATTCACAGCGTGTGTGACATTATTGCACATAGGAGGCTTTTACTCGGGAGGAGGTGAGAGTAGTTCAAGCTGGGTTGAAAGGGAAATTACAGGGTGGAGGCTCGGGTTGGCTCAGCAAGGCGAGGCACAGTGCCTGCTCGTAAATTCAAGGGATCAAATCGGATACATCGACCCATGTCTTGTGTCTTTCTCTCCTACTTTCTCTAGATCGAAAAAGTTCATCAGAGATTTTCTGTCACATTTACCGTTTACATCCTCCCTGAAAGCACTGTGATAATTTACAAGAGTATATGCAGCTGAGCTTCAATCCTTTAAGCACTTTCCAGGAAACGGTTTTCACACTCATTTGAGGCAGTTCCCTCGTGTAATATGAAACGAATGCCACAAGTACAGACTCCGCTGTTCTTTTAGTGTTTAGGGGCACAAATTCAAGAAAATCTGCATTGTCAAGCACATTTGTCTAAATAAACAGCTGATAATGCAAAACGCCCAGCTGATCGGCATTAAAATATGAGTCATATTGATAATTTTTCAATATGACTTAAAACAATAGTCCCTGTAAAAGAGCTTTTTCTTTTTATATTCATTCTTCTTACAGTGGAAGGGAAAGGAGCCAAAATCCACAGTCCCTGTTCTCTGCAGAAATGTGTTCACATGTGTATCTAAAGCTACTACTACTACTATGCCTTCACAGTTTGATTGGAAAAAATCAGGTAGATAGCAACTAAAGTTAATTTGTGTTAAGTTGAAATGGTAACAAAAATAATATCTATCCCTATCTCTTCTCGCTCCTCAAAAGGATGTTTACAGCTTTGGAAGACACCTGCGACTTATATTAGGTTGAAGTCTTATTTTTGTCTCCAGATAAACTTTCTTAGACATTTTTCAGTGAGGGAGGACGAAGAAGAAGCCCCTCGTGGCGAGATCTCTTAAAGGCCGGCATAAACTGAAGGAATGGTTATAGCAAGTAAAACCTGTTCATGTTCATAGAAAAAAATGTGTAAACCTGTCCTTTAAGGCACTGCAGGAGAAGAGGGAGTAACAAGATGATGTAATTAAAAGAGAACTAGTCCAACCTAAAGACTTCAGAAGACAGAGCTCTATTTTTGTGCAGAAGAAGTCACGTGGTTCAACCAATCTTACTGGCCTCTTTCTTGCTTTGGCAGTGCTGCATTTTCTGGCACAGCACCGCCACCTATAGGCCAGTAGAGTTGTGTGCAACCACTGGCAGGGCTATGTCTCGTGTAACCCCCATGTGTGCATGTGTGTAACGTACTAGTGTGTGTGCAGCATAGTTCTTAATAAGTGCTCATGCTTTAAGACATGAAAGACTAAAACAAACAGGCACATATACCAACAATGATATCCAGGGTCGAACCACATCTGATGTTACTGTTCAGCCTAATATTTAGTTGCAGCACAATTTGCTTTGAGGTGGTAGCTGAAAGAAAACAAACTTAACAGAGAAATCTACTGCATCTAAACAGAGCTCCTCCTTGACTGTGTTGGATGGTGGTGAGGGAAAAGCCGGTGACTCCAGCGCTCTCCTCAAACACAGGTTGTACACTGTGTTTTGCTTGCTGGGTAATTAGGTGGCATATTTTCGTGTCCGTGTGTGTTTTTGATGAAAACACGAGCATCTCCATGTGGATAGTCTGTGTGTGTGTTTGTGCACATGTTGAGTGTTGTGCTCATCTATCAGTTTACATGTACCTCTATGTGTGTGTGTGTGTTTCTGTGTGTGTGCTTTTTTTTTTTTTTGGCAAATCACCTTCATTATAAATGTGTCTCATTACAGTAATGAGACGATTTCATTATCACTTAAACGACCTTGTCCCTGGTGCTAAACAAGGCCGGCTGTTACAAACTCAGTGGGTTTCTTGAGTTGAATCGCAGCAGGGGGCCAGTCAGGCAGGCGGACGAGTCGGCAGGTGTTGCCAGACGCAGTTTGAATGGAGACATTTAATTGAGGTGCGTGACTGGATGTACACGCAAGTAGGTGCTTCTTTGATTTTGGGATGATGGTTAATGACATGAATGTTTATTAGACTGGAGCTTTACTATAGTAAACACAGTCCTGATATGTGTGAGGCATAAGTAATTCTTAGTTAGACCGATGCTTAAGTATAAAAAATAACACTGGGTCTCATTCATGGAGTGTTCTTAAGAAGAAATTTGGAAATGTTTTCTTATTTAGTATAGGTTCTTTGCAGACTCTTACCCTTTTATAGACACCAGCGAGGTGTTTACATTAACATTAAAGTAAAAAACATTAAGAGATTTTTGTTACAATTCTAATTACAAAAAAAAAATGTAAACACTCAATCAAAGTGAGTAAGTGCTGGTTAGAGACAGTAATTGTAGGCAGGATTGAGAATCTTCTGTTAAAACAGGACTACAAGCATGTATAAGATCGACCGAGGTGTGTAGGTAGAATTAACTTGCAGAAATGAATCAAATTAAACTAATTAAGAAATAACTCTGACATTTTGATTTATTGTTGAGCATGAGTATGTATTCCTGTTATATGTCATGACATTGTGTGTCATAACAAGATTGTTCCAGAAAGAGAGGTCTGACAGGCAGCCACCATTATTCCCACTACTCCAAGGAGTGAGGCACCCTGTGCATCACATAATGACCCTAAAGAGCAAGTTTCGTGTTGGTACTGAACCACCAAGTAAAAAATGTCATAACTGCAAACTGTATAGTGTACATGCAGTATGTGCACCTGGACACATGCTTCTTTTGCCAGAGCGCCACCTGGCTCCCTCAAAGATCTCCTCTCATCCCTGCTAAGCACTCAGTGTGTTTGGTCAGTGACCTTTGGTTGTTGGAGAGCTTATCTCCTGCGTTTAAAGTCTGCTACACCCCTGAACTAATCCATGGAGCCCCAACACTGCCTCACTAATCCCCGTTTCCTGAAGTCCTCATTCACTGTTTGCTTTTACTCTAATTGTCTTGAAGGCATTTCATGGATCTTGCAGGTGACTTTCCCCCTGTGTGTCTTTTGTATTTGAGTGAATTTACTGACCTGTGTGTGTACACATGCATTCATTCATGTATTTCTGAGGCACTGAAAGCTGGCTCCCAGTGTGTGTGGTGTGCACATATGTCTTTGTGAGTTTGACCGGCATGGCAAGGCAGGGACCAGTGGCTACGCAGACATCAGGGTGCATTTAGGAGGATTGCCACGGTGTTGGAAGGGATCAGGACCAGAGTCAGAACCAAAGCTGCACAGACAGAAGCTCAGAATCAGCATTCAGCAGGCTAGAGCCGTGCATGCTTGTGCTTGTGTGTGTATGTGTGCGCCAACCCCAAGGGTAACAGTTCCTGGTCACAGTCTGTGGATGAAAGTAATTGACAGTGGAGGGCAACCTGCAGCTGAGACCCAGAATTGGTGTGTGTGTATGTGTGTGTAAGAAATTCAGGCTGCTTTTTGTCCAATGAACAAATCCTCTAAACTCACAGTGTTTTATTACAGTGTTTGAGTGAGGTTATTAAAAGATGCTTCTGTTTATTATTGAGCAGCCAATAATAAAATACGTGTGCAGAGTTATTTCAAGCTTGGCTCTCAGAAGTGTAGTGTCGTTCTGCCGTTTTCCAGCTGTCTAAAATATAATATGTGGTTCACTTTAGCCGGGCAGCCGCTGAATGACAGTTCAAATTCCGCTCAGCTTTCAGAAGTCGTCTGTTGGTAAATGGTCTTCCATCACAGTCCAACACTGACAGCACATGGAGTCAGCCTGACTGGGTCACATAGGGTGTGGACAGGCCAACCCACTGTAAAGCACTTTTCATGGATGACATCTCCTCATTCATGGTTGACTTGAAAAAGAAACTTACCTGAAATCACTTTACTCATCTTTTGAAACTGGGGCTTTGCAGGCCGGTTAAGGTTTGAGGCTATTTAAAGGGTGACATCATACACTAACGCCAAGTTTGACCACGTCGGACATAAAAACAAAACGTGTTGGCATTCCTGCGTAGGGATTTTCCTGCATAGACAGAGAATAGTGTATATATGAATGTATTGCATATAACAATATGTCTATGCATGCATAATTTGAAATTTTGTCATTGTATGTGGTCTCATCTGTATTGAAGATGATGTTTGTTGATATTTATTTATAATAATTTAATTAAAATTGTGTTTAATTACTTGATGGTGCCTTATTATTTTGTAATATTTTGATTGTACAGTTCATTACAGCAAATGTGACATACTCCACATCCACTGACTGTGATTTTTGTTTTTTTTTAAGTTCCCATTCAGTTTTAAATGTTATGATAAATCACCAGCAGAGGGCCACATAAACTAACAATAGAAAGTACACATTCCCCTCAAGACTGCAGTTTTTTGTTGAAATGTAATATGGGGTTGGGGCTAGAGTGAAATTGAATTTTTTCCCTCTGATCTCTTATGAAATCTCATGACAAACAGATTTGTTAATGTAAACCAACAAATTAATTCTCTCCATTTTGCCCAATGAGAAGTTAAGCATAGTCTAAATTAGGATTTTACTGTACAATCAGCTAAAAAATTGACAATGCACCTGCACGAGAAATGAATATTTTGGATTTATGTGTTTCACTGCAGCAGTGCAGCTGTCCACTGGTGAGACCACTGAACCATAACGGCCACCAATTGCACAATGACCCAGGTAGTCTGCATGTAGCTCCTGCAAAATATAGGCTACAATGGAGGACATGAGAGAGGGCAGACGTGCAGAATGACAGGCAGCGTGAGCGAAATAAAGCAGAAATTGGAGAGCAATAGACCGAGGGACCATGTGGCAGAGGGCTAGCACCCCGAGGCCCTTCCGAGCTCTCTCAAAGCCACTTCATCAGCAAAACAAGCTGTCCTCTTTCACCAGAATTTACGTCAGTTGTACTCAGAGGTCAATGTGGATCTTCATTTACTGCGTTACCTGGAAATTGCTCATAGATCATAAGTCAATAAAGAGACAGAGTATGAAGCACAAAAGGAGAGGAGGAGCCCAGATTGATTACAATAGCACCGCTTGCTTTGTTTAAAACACAAAAGCAGCGTTAAGTTTTAATTAAAAGTCATCCCAGGTGAACAATAAGCAGGATATTGCCCAGGTAGTCATCCTTTGTAGTGGTGTGCAGGGAGGTGCGGGATGTGGGGTCCCACATGAAGATGACTGAAGCGGTGTCAAATGAACATCTCTTGAGAGCAGACAGGTGTTCACAGGATGGAAAACTACAAGGGCAACGTTATCAGTATTGTTCAATTTGCACGTATGAGTCTTGCAGCACAGGTGAAAAGAGGCATGATGCTGAGGGGAAGGGCACTGTATGACAAATGGGATTGGATTGCTAATAAGATTTTGGTTCAATAATAGATCGATGGGGTTCAGTCAGCGTGAGCAATGCACCTGTGAGATGAGCTGGCTTGACTTCGACTCAAGGGCAAATGGCTTCCATGTGCAGAGTATTTTATGTTGAGGATTAGTTTACATAATTTCAAATGGTTGAGCAGATCTAACGGCTGTAAGGACGTGAGGGTGTGCTTGCATTGATCAGAGGTTAACTTTAATCGAATTATGTTTTGATGAAGGTTAAAATGGTGTAAAGTTTAAAAAATGCGTACAATTGTTGAGTCAGTTTCTATGGTGAGTGTGTACACAGTTTGTACCCTGCAGCTTTCTCACTAATTCTTCTTGCAAATAGATTTTGTGTTGCTGTCGTGGCAGCAAATCCTGCAACAACAGCCTCAGAAACATGCTTTTTATTAGCAGTCTGTTAAAGCATCAATGCATCTATGATGAAGTAGTTACAATCTTTTTGTGTTTGGATTTCCTTACTTTGTCATTCTAGGTGATACCTCTTTACAGTTTTTACATTTCCCCTGTTTCAAACTGGAGAAACATGGGGGATGTTGGGAACAACATTTGATGAACTGCATTTCCCATGTGCCCCTGCATGATATAGCACAAGTGTGCTCAATTAGGTCCCATTTTAAGATGCTGGATTCCCACAAAGCAAACTTTTGTCTCACTGGTTGTGTGCGATTTGGAGACTTGGCTGAGTGTTTAAATGCCTGAAATAGACCAAAGTGTGTAGAGTTTTTACATAATTTTTAGCGTTTTTGTTGTTTTTCACCTTAGCAGAGGCTCAAATATTGTGTGGCCCCCGGAGACAAAGCACGTACAAATGTAAAAGCACGTACAAAAAGTAAATGCAAATCACATACAAAAAAAGAAGCAGGCTGCAAATCAGATAACATACAGAGCTGTCTCAGGCCAGGGGAAAACTTTCTTGAGTTTATTCACCATTGAGATTAACCATGGATGTATTAATGGTCTTGGTTCATTCTGGTCTGTGTAGCCACTGGTCCACACGAGCTGATTACTGCTCCTAGCATCCTGGAGCACTTCCATTTCAGGATGGTGCATTTCCAGTGTTTTCAATTTGTACGTGCTTTTGTGTTGCTGCGATTTGCAGCATTTCTTTTCTGTTTGTGGTTCGACTTGTGTTTGTGTTTTGTGATTTGCAGCGTGTTTCCTTTTTGTTTGTGCTTTCACATTTGTACGCGCTTTGTCTCTGGGGGCCATCGCGCATTTCAGGACAGAAAATGTGTTTAGAGAATGAAGCTGAAGCCTTGCAGTAATTTTTTCGTATTAATACCAAAGTTTGCTGTACCTTATGCTGCAGTAAGAAATAATGCAGTACGTGTGCTTCTCTGCCCTTTCCTGTCAGATCATTCCAGTCAGTCAGATAGCCATTGGCATCTGTTTCCTCACACTCTCTCATACACTTGAAGTGTGTTGCCCTGAGGGGAATGGGATCAAATCAGACACCTGCCGTGTTCCCTGTGCTGCTGTGCCTTTGCATCTGGCTGCCATGTATTCACCTTTGCCCTCTTGTCACAATAACAGTGTAAAAGTGGAACTGAAAATAAAGTCCTGTAAGACTGAGTGGATGAATGAATGAAAGCGTCTGAAAAGTAGCCGGTGAGCAAGTGCCTGAGATCTGTGAAGCATTCTGAACACAGATTGGAATTCCAGCAGTGGCATTTTAGCCTGAACTGTAGTGTGCTTCCTAGCCAGCAGTGACATTTAGAAAAAGGAAATGACTTAGCAGGAATATGATGAAAGTATGAACAAAAAAGGTGAAATTAAAGCAAGTTCCTCATTGCTCAAAGCAGTTAAGGTTGAGTAGCCTGCAGGGCCACTTTTTTTTTTTTTTTTTTTTTTTGTTGGTTATCCAAACAACCAAAGTACACTGTAAAGTATTTCATTAGAAACCATAAATCATTGCTAACCACAGGAGCGCAGTGAGGTAGAAAACAAGCCGCTGTCAATGACGGTTAAAGAAAAACAGTGCACAGTTGCTTGTGGTATTTTTCCATTAAAACATTTGCTATAGAACACATCTTTGTGTTTAGCTGTAGATATAAACATGATACTACTTCACTGTGCAACATCACAAGGACTGGTTGGGCTACCAGACTGTGGTGATCGAATATCCTGCAAGTCTGGACCTGAGACTACGGAGGAACCTGGCACGCTCCTCAACACACACCACAGCCTCAGACATGTTTTTCAAAGAGGCAGGGTTCATAATTCAGAGGAAGTATACTTTGTCGTGACAATGCGAAGTCGTTGTGCCAGCAAAAAACTAACTGACCCCGCACTGCTAGGTGACATGATGAAAGCAGTTGTCATTGTTGTAAGAATTTGCATGGATAAACATCAACCACATGGCACTTGTTTGCTTTAATATTTGCAGGCTTTCATTTTCAACCATCGTACATTACAGTAAACACTGAATGTAAATGCCATATGGGTTATTTACAACTAAAACGAAATGCAACTTCAACTACATGAATCCTGTTCTTGATTTATCCTCCTCTCCCCTCATCTAACAAGTCCAACCACTTACCTGTTGTGGAAAGGTTCATGACTTGCTACAAGTATAGAGTCATAAGGAAAGTCTTAACACTGAACAACATTTTAAAGGGTAGTTGAAAACAGTGTAGATACCCAGCAAACCTACTGGCTGTAGTTGACAAATGCTTAGATGCTTCATGTTAATAGTAGCTAGATGGCAACAATGCGTCCAAATCAGATGGGCTCCTAAAATGTAGTTTTTATGAAATGGTCCAATCCAGTCCATGTCAGCAGGGCACAATTTGAGTTCATCAAAAGGACACTTGAGTCAATTGCAAGAGCCCTCAGGAAGTGACATGGCAGTTAGGCCAGCTAAAGCAGTAATCAAGCTGAAAACAAGGGACCTTAGATGATCTGGCCTTCCCACAGAGTCTAAGATGCATTGAATGGGGCTAAACACTCAAAGTCTGCATGTGGAGAACATCTAGAGATGTTGCATTGAGTGGCTCTGTAAGGTTATGCTGACTTTTGAGCATACCACACCCCTATCTTGTAGTGTGTTCCATATGAACTGTAAAGACAGGAAAATTTTGTTCATGGTTAGAAATTTCCACTGTAACTCCCCCTGACCTCAAAACCCAAGATGGCTGCCGGTGTGAAGGCTACAGCAAACTGCAATTCTGTCTTATTTGTGCCTTATTAAAACAGTTGTGAACATGCTGCCATGTTGTCTGTATCTTCGAAATACTGCATAATAACTTGACTAACAGTGGTTAACCTTGCTGGTGTACTGAAACTCAGTTGAGAACTCAGATATAAAGTAATTCCCAGCTCCACAGGTTTGAACTGCACTGTCAGAGATAGAGTTGCACTGTGGTTAATGTAGGAACCAGGAAGTCTCAGGTTTGCACTCAAAGTGCAATTCCAAATTTGATTAAGTTTAAGACTATATTAAAGACTATATTAAAAGTTTTGCTATTGTGGTCATTCCATGGTTATTATCTCATGATCTTCCATTGAAAGTGCAATCACATCAGTTTTCATTCATTAATTAGACAAGGTAAACCTTCTCATTGTTGCTGTAGAAAGTCATTAAAATAATAATAAACACAATCAATGTGAGTAATATAATTAAAGCACAGCAAGACCTGCTGTACAATAGATCAGTGGGTGAAACCTAATCTTGAATGATTAATTAAAACTCTGACTTGCTGTGAGTCACTCATCAAACACCTGCTGTGCAGCCAAACATTGTTCAAATTTACAGGACTTTAAAGACTTTAAATAGTGATTTATAACTAAAAGTCTAAAATGTGAATTTTAGGTCTTTAGCATAAAGAATCATGCAAACTGCAGCTAG